>APFE031086930.1:6167-17418 GCA_000404065.3 Pinus taeda
AAAAACATAAAACAAGAAAACAATATAGTAAGAACATGAATTAAAATTATTCATATAGTAATAACATGAATTATGTAATTATAATGATTAGTATAATAGCGTTACAAAATAGTGTTACAATATAGTAAAATATAAAACAGACACAATATAGTATTAACATGAATTAAATAAAGATAATGATTAGTATAGTAGTGTTACAAAATAGTAAAACATAAAACATAAAACAAACGAACAACATAGTAATAACATAAATTAAAATTATTAATATAGTAATAACATGAGTTAAATAATGATAATGATTAGTATTATAGTGTTACAAAATAGTAAAATATAAAACCAGCAAACGATATAGTAATAACATGAATTAAATAATGATAATGATTAGTATAATAGTGTTACAAATTAGTAGAACATAAAACATAAAACAAACAAACATTATAGTAAGAACATGAGTTAAAATTATTAATATAATAATAACATGAATTAAAATTATTAATACAGTAATAACATGAATTAAATAGTGATAATGATTAGTATAATAGTGTTACAAAATACTAAAACATAAAACATAAAACAAACAAACAATATAGTAATAACATGAATTAAAATTATTAATATAGTAATAACATAAATTCCACTACTTGAACCTTAGAATTTTCTCTTAAATATGATGTGATGGATGGTGGCTGATATCCATAAAGTGCCATAAATGGGGTCATTTTTGTTGCTATATGGAAGGAAGTGTTTTACCACCATTCAGCCAGAGGCAACCAATTGACCCAATTGTGTCTGTTTATCAGATGCAAGGAAACGAAGCTTTCCTTCCAAACATTTGTTTACTATCTTAGTTTTCCCATTAGATTGAGGATGATAAGATGAGCTATGAGCCAACTGAGTACCAAGATAAGAAAATAATTCTGTCCAAAATTTCCAGTGAAAATGGATCTCTGTCACTTACAATAATCTTTGGATTTCCATGTAGCTTTTGAATTGTTTCCATAAATGCAGTAGAAACTGTACTGGATTTAAATGGATGTGATAATTCACAAAAGTGTGCATACTTGGTAAGTTTGTCAACTACCAACATGATGACACTCTTTCCCTCAAACTTGGGTAAACCTATGATAAAATCCATTGAAACCTCCTCCCAATGTTGGCTTGGAGTGGATAAAGGTTGTAATAAACCGGGGGTCTTAATTGTTTCAACTTTATTTTTTTGGCAAACCAAACATCCCACCACAAAAATTTTAATATCCGATTTAAGGCCATCCCAAAAAAATTCCTTCTTAACCCGGTGGTAAGTTTTTAAAAATCTTGAGTACCCTCCTAAGGGAGAAGTGTGCAATTCCATAAGAATCTTTTGTTTGAGTTGGGAATTCTTACAGAGGTATAAGCTATCTTTGTACCATAACAAATCATTTTTCTAGCTAAATGTATTAGATGTACTGGAATCTTGTTGTAACTTTCGAATAAGTGCCCACACTTCTTCATCATTCTTCCATTCCTCCATTGATTCGTTTATCCAATCTGGTTGGATAATAGAAATGGCGCACAACAATGCTTCCACATCCTCATCCTTTCTTGAGAGTGCATCTGCCACCACATTTTGCTTCCCTTTTCTATAGATGATTTTAAAGTCATAACCCAACATCTTTGTGACCCACTTTTATTTCTCTTCAGAAGATAATGTTTGCTCTAAAAAGTATTTAAGGCTATCATTATCTGTTTTTACCTTGAAGTGTCTTCCCATTAGGTAGGGTCACCATTTCTTAAGTGCATGTAGTATTTCCAACATTTCCTTCTCATAAATAGCTTTGTGTAAAAACTTTCCCTTGATTGGATGACTTTCAAAAGTAATGGGTCTTTCATCTTGTATTAAAACAATACCAATTCCATTTCTTGAAGCATCACATTCCACAATAAAGGTTTTTGTGAAGTCCGGTGTAGCTAAGACCGGTGCTTGGCACATTGCCTCTTTAATATGTTCGAAGGCCTTTGTTTCTTCTCGAGTCCATGAGAATGCATCTTTCTTCAATAATGTTGTTAGAGGTGTTGTTATTCTCCCATAATTCTTAACAAACTTGCAATAATACCCTGTCAACCTGAGAAATCCTCGTAGATGCTTTATGGATGTGGGGATTCTCCATTCCTTAATGGCTTTAATTTTGCTAGGGTCTACCTTAACTCCTTCATGAGATACAATATGACCCAGATATTCCACCTCTTGTACTCCAAAGAAACATTTGGATCTTTTTGCATATAATTGTTTTTCCTCTAATAGTTGTAGCACCCTGTCAACATGTTCAACATGATCCTTCCAATACTTGCTATAGATTAGTATATCATCAAAAAATACTAGCACAAATTTTCTATGGAAGGGTTTGAAAATGGAATTCATCAAACCTTGAAATGTAGAAGGTGCATTGGTAAAGCCAAAAGGCATGACGAAAAATTCATAATGACCCTCGTGAGTTCTAAATCTTGTTTTTGGAATGCCTTCAGTCTTCTTTTTGATTTGATGATATCTTGAATGAAGATCCAACTTGGTGAAGTAAATTGATCCATGCAATTCATCCAGTAATTCATCAATGATAGCAATGGGAAACTTATCTTTAATAGTGAGCTTATTGAGCTCCCTATAATCCGGACACATGTGCCATGATCCATCCTTCTTGTGCACCAACACTACTGGTGCAGAGAGAGAACTTTGAATAGGTTGAATTATACCAGCCTCTATAATTTCAGCAACCATACATTCAATTTCACTCTTTTGGGAATAGGGATATATGTACGGCCTGATGTTTGGAGGAACACTTACTGGAATCTGATGAATAGCATGATCATGATCACGAATAGGTGGGAGACCTTTGGGAGTCTCAAATACCTTGGAATGATTGTCCAAGACTTTTTGGAGATCTGGAGAAATAGATGATTCCGATGTGGAAACATCTAGTGAACATAATTGGTGCAATTACACCTCTTTGTTCCTTTTTTAGAGGCTTTGTCATACTATTAAAGCTGATTATCTTCCCAGTTTCCTGCAATACCCTTAATCCAACTTCATTTCCTTCCGTAGAAAATTTCATGAAAGTTCTTTAAAATTAAAAGCTATTGTACCCAAGGATTGTAGCCATTGGACTCCTAGTACAACATCAGCACCTCCCATTGGAATGGAAAGCATTGGGCTATTCAATATATATTCTCCCATGGATAGCTTGATATTATGGCACTTTCCAGAGTAATTTATCATTCCTCCATTTGCAACCATCACTTGACACTCCGGTGCTGGATATAGGAAGCAATTCAATTCTTCTTCTATCTTACAATGAATAAAATTGTGGGTACTTCCTGAATTAATCAACACTAACCTTTTTCTTCTTGATTTTTCCTTCTATCTTGATGGTTTGAGGAGTGGTAATTCTAGCCAATGCATTACAATATATGGTCAGATTCATTTCTTCCTTATCTAGGGTTTGCTCCTGGAGTATATCCTCTTCCTTTGACCTTTATTGCTCCTTTTCTTCTTCCTCTTCACAACCTATGTAGAATAATTTCCTCTCATCATACTTATGACCTTTAGTATATTTGTTATCACAACAGTAACAAAGTCGTTTTGCTCTTTTTTCTTCCAATTGTTGTGGTGTCAACCTTATAGGTTGTGGAAGACTAGGGGCAACAACACTTCCATCTTTATAGTTGTGAGTGGTATGCTTCCTGGTTGCCATAATTTTGCTTTCCATTTTTCTTGCTAACCTGAATGCCTTTTCTAAATGAATTAGGTTCCCAAAGGTGAACATCATGTCGGATATTATCCTTTAAAGTCCCTATGAATACATCAATCCTATGCTCCTCTGTAATATTTTTTACCCTTATGTTCAATTTTTTGAACTCCTAAATTTGCTCCATTATTGAACCCTTTTTCTTTGAGACTTATGAATTGGCTAAAATAAGTGTTGGTTTTTGTGTCCTCATAATGTGCTCTCAATTCTTCCGTAAACATTACCCAAGTGATAATTTGTTTACGAGAGCAAAGCCATTGATACCATACAAACTGATTTGGTTCCAAATATAAAGTTGCAATACATACATTTTATGTGTTTTGCACATTATTGAGATTGAAAAATTGCTCCATCTGTAATATCCATGTTGTGGGATTATCCAAAATTAGAGTCTATGAAATCATGATTAACATTTCTTTTTTTCTCATCATGAGTTTCCTTTACTACCCTTTCACCATTTGTAATCATTTCTTGTAGAAACTTTGTCAAATATGTCTTCAAATCTGTCTTCAAATCATCCATCTTAGCTTCCACATCATTCATCTTAGTTTCTATGCCTTTCTTTAAACAATCCATCTTAGCTTCTACACCTTTCTTTAAACCATCCATCTTAGCTTCTACATCTTTCGTTAAACCATCCATCTTAGATTCTGTTGCTTTTTGTGTAAGTGACACTTGTTTCACTTGGTCTCGTAAGTTTGATATATCATGTTGCATTTATTCCTCTTATTCATGAGTCATGCTAGAGATTTCAGGTTGCTTACTAGGTGTTTGCATTTTCTTTCCTTGAGGCATCAATTAATGATAATAATGATTTACTATGCCCTTTGAATTCCTTCAAACTAATTTTTCAAACCAAGCTTATGCAAAAATTTAGAAAAACTACACACCGTTTTCACTTTGTAGGAGCTTGATATAAAATCTAATGTATCTTTGTAATTTTGGATCATCCAGTTTTGAAATTGCAACATATGGTAGCCCTCTGTGACCTCTTTCCAATGCCACCAGTCTGATCCAAATTGGATTCTCCAAGGAAGAGTTATGCCAAATCTCCCACAATGACCTGATTATAGACTAGTTCAGTAGAGTGAACTTGTGTGACGTGCCACGAGTCACTGTTTCGACCTTTGGCTTTGAAAAATATATAAAAGAAACAGCGGCTCATCCTCTTTTTGTATCTTCTTGCGAAATTTCAATTCGATGCTCAGACCAAGATCCGTGTTTAACTTTCTATTCATTCCTTTGCATTTTTATCCACCATAGATAGATATATGATTGGTATAATCTCCCCCCCTTAAACTTCTATTGCTAGCGGGTGGATATTTCATGAAAACACATAATTAGTGGCCTCTGAGTTCAAAGATATAGAGTTTCCTATAAGTTTGACATCACTCATAAGTGAATGTGTTCTTTTACACTTGATGGAATCAAGCATAGTAGTATACATGAAAGCACAAGTTAATAAGGTGAAACCTCACTAAACAACTTTTAAGAACTTTTCTATATCTTAACAAGGATCTTATATATTTTCAATGATAGTACATCTTCTTTATATCCATATCTCTATGAATATGAAACTATACAAAATAATGTTACAATTCATGTATTCAAATCATCACATGTACATAAAAGTTGGAAAGAACATGTTTCGGATAGAGACAAACAATATCCTTGAGAGAATACTCAAATCTAGCATCCATTACTTACACTTCCCCCTTATACATGGGATGTAGAGCACCAATCATGCAATCAATAGACTTTAATATTTAATTCCATTTATTGATATCATATTTTGGGATGTTTTTATAAAAAAATAGGTGAAAGATTGTTGGTCTCAATTTTGCCCTTAATGTTACATTTGTCCATACTTCAATGGTTAATAACAACATAAATGAAACTAGAAACTAGTTGGTTCCTATATATGATAGATGCTTGTTAGTATATATATTGGTTTCATAAGAGTGCAAGGGATTTTTCTTTATTTTAGTGCCATATTTTTATAATCTTCCAACAAAACATGTTTAGTCTCCATCATTATTTCTATAAAAAATTATTGAAAACATAAATTTAATTTATAAATTTTATGAGAATAGTAATGTGATTGTAGAAATTATTTTGAAATTATCTTGTTTTAATTGTAATTTATTTAAATCCACTAACTTTAGAAAAGTATATATATGACTCAAAATATTATTTATAACTATAAATTATATATTGTGAATGCATGATTCTTTAACTATTTTATACCAATCTAACTTAGAGTGTTGCATATAATGAGTCAATCCATATATGTATATTATTTGTTTTTAAATACTTATAAGTTTTTTTATAAGTTTTCAAATTTATAGTAAAATATCATAGAAAACATTTCATTGTTTATTTTCTTATCATTCTCTAATCCAATTAGTGTTTGTAACAAATTTAGCACCCTATTTATGTCATTCCATTTAGTTCTTTGGTCATTACAAATTTCGACATGTATCTCTTTATAAACTAGTGATCTCTATTGCATGGATATAGACATGTTTTTCCTTTTTTGTTAATTTAATAACTTTCATTATATCATAAGTTCTCACCCATACCATATTTTTTTTCCGCTAGGTAATTATCAAAAAATATAACGAATTGCCAGGAAAAAAATTACTAGAACAAAAAAGACACATTATATTAGAAGACCTTGAAGATCACGATGTAACTAACTACCATTACAAATCATATGAATTTATAGGGGCAAGATGTGACAATCTAGAATGTAGTGATGGAGGATGCCTAATGTCATAGTAGATGTACTTAAAAGTGATCCAATTTATGTTACAAGAGCCATTGTCCCCATAGCAGAAAACAATCAAGCATACGTGAATGGTTCATTCCATATCATTCATGAAAATAATAATTGTATTCTTGTATTCACTTTGGTCTTTATTAATATTCTCCATAGGTTTGTTGATATGTCTCAATTTACCAATAAGGTTGTATTGGGAGGAACTAATTCCTCAACTCCAAGGGTGTGGGCTAGAAAAATCTTAAAATCCCTAATATGATAATATTCTGCTAGACCTTGGTCAATTAAGAGGAAAAAGAGTCGTCAGTTTCACTATAAAATTAACTAGGCTTGCACGATGAATGTTAGAAGAACTCCTGGAAAATTTTGCAAAGGATTTTATTTATTAACTAAAGAGTAGATCAAATCTTTTAACGACTTGAGATTGATTTAGCTTGGCTTATAGTTTTTTTGTTTTGAAAACCCTGAAATAAAAAAAATTACGTATACAACCAGGGTTTGTAGAGCAAAAAGAGACATGCAGCCTCCCTGAAGTAATGATCCTGTAACTTTCAAAACAAGTCGAGTTAAAAAAATCGCAAAAGAGAAATTTTTTTTTAAGATGCCCATAAGCCCTACGAGTTGAGCCCAAAGCTTTGATAACATATGTAATAGTCCAAAGTAAATATAAAGTTAATTTCCTAATTAAAATCAGAATCAAACAAATAAGCACATACCTATATTACCTGATGTCTGCCAGATGATAACAAGGTTTTGGGGATGACTCTCTACCCAACCATAGGCTCAATTATGCAAGGATTTGCTACAACTAGCCATCATCGAGCCCTCAATCAATAGACTACTACCATTGACTCCTAATTCTTATAACACCATTCTCCCAAGAGAATGAAAGATAAAAACTCGGAAAGATGGAATGCCTCCTATCCTCCTCATCCTCTAATAAATAGAGCAAAGATTGGATGGGGAACCACATGCACATACTCAATGCGTCTACATGTGACTTTGATTTTTAGCTTTCTTTACTTTTATTTTGATTTTTTGATTTTCTTGTTTTATTCCTTTTCTTTTCTTTAGTTTTCTTGTTTTATTTTATTTTCTTCTTTTTCCTGCTTTTCTGGTGTTATTTTGTTGGGTCCCTATAATACTAGTGATTACCCATTACTATTGTAGTTCTATCCCTTATTAATATTGTTGTGCTCCTACTATCCCCATATTGTTATTACTGTGCCCCATAGAATCCCTCTATTGTTATTTTTGTGGCTTTATATTATTATAGTTAGGTCGGCTGGGTTATATTGTGACTCCTTAGACTCATATATATAGAAAGGAGGTTCTGTCATTTGAATCATCCAAGAATTGTTCATTTATGTAATGTAAAGGAGGTTTCCTCCTTGAAGAGGCTAAATTCTAAGGCATTGATCTAACTTTTCTATCTTTTCTTGAGCTAGTTTCATAACATTTGGTATCAAAGCTTTGGATTCTAGGGTTTTGCTGCTCCAAATAGGTCATTGTGGCATTTTCACTATAAATTTTTTTCTGCGGTAGTTTAGAAGAAAAAAAACCCATTTGAGAAGAAATCACGTTGAACCTTGGGTCTGAACTTCAGATCCTTTTGTGCTATATTTGTGGAGATATGATCTGAGGCAGTTGGTTTTTTTGGAGACTCTTGAATTACATTCTAAACAGGTGACCTGGGGAAAATCATCATAACTCTCTCCCTGAGCATCGGATTTAAATTTCATAAGAAGGTATAGAAAGAGGATGGACGGTACTTTATTGCATATACTTTTTAGAGCCAAAGGTCGAAATAGTGACTTGTGGAATATCGTACAAGTTCGCTCTATTGAACTAGTCTATAATCAGGTCACTGTGGCATATTTTGCATAACTCTTCCTTGGAGAATCCAATTTAGATTAGACTAGTGGCATTGGGAAGAGGACACAGAGGGCTACTGTAGGTCACAATTTTAGAACTGGATGATTTGAAAGTACAAAGATACATTAGAGGAAATATCGAGCTCCTACAAAGTGAAAAAAGGTGTGTAGATTCTTTTAAATTTTTGCCTAAGATTGGTTTGAAAATTTATTTTGAAGGAATTCAAAGGGAATAGTAGAACATTATTATAAGTAACTGATGCCCCGAGGAAACAAAATGCAAACACCTAGTAAGCAACCTGAAAGCTCTAGAATGACTCATGAAGAAGAGGAAGAAATGCTACATGATATATCAAAATTACAAGAACAAGTGCAAAAAATGTCACTCTTACAAAAGCTAACAGAATCTAAGATAAATGGCATGGAATCTAAGATAAATGGTGTGGAAGCTAAGATGGAAGATTTGAAGATAGATTGGAAGACAGACATGGCAGATTTGAAGACAGATTTGACTAATTTTCTACAATAAATACTTACTAATGGTGAAAAGGTAGTAAAGGAAACTCATGATGTGAACAAAAGAAATGTTCATCATGATTTCATAGACTCTAATGTGGGATCAAACACCCACCATATTCCAAAAATCAATATGAGGAAGTTTGATGGAAAGGATCCTGCAACATGGATATTATAGATGGAGCAATTTTTCGATCTCAATAATGTGCAAAACACAGAAAAGGTACGTATTGCAACTTTATATTTCAAACCAAATCAATTTGTATGGTATCAATGGCTTTGGTCTCGTAAAAAAATTATCACTTGGTCAATTTTTACGGAATAATTGACAACACATTATGAGGATACAAAAAACAACACTTTTTTTAGCCAATTGATAAGTCTCAAACAAAAGGGTTCAATAATGAAGCACATTGAGGAGTTCCAAAAATTGAACATAAGGGTAAAAAATATTCTATAGGAGCATAGGATTGATGTGTTCATAGGGAATTTAAAGGATAGTATCCAACATGACGTTCCCCTTTGGGAACCTGATTCATTAGAGAAGGCATTCAGGTTAGCAAGAAAAATGGAAAGAAACATTATGGCAACCAGGAAGCATACCACTCACAACTATAAAGATGGAAGTCTTGTTGCCCCTAGTCTTCCACAACCTATAAGGATGACACCAAAACAATTGGAAGAAAAAAGAGCAAAAGGGATTTGTTACAGTTGTGATAGCAAATACACTAAAGGTCATAAGTGTGCTCAGAAGAAATTATTCTACATAGATTGCGAAGAGGAAGAAGAAAAGGAGCAAGAAAGGTCCAAAAGAAGAGGATATAATCCAGGAACAAAGCCTAGATAAAGAAGAAATGAATCCGACCATTTCTTGTAATGCATTGGTGGGAATTACCACTCCTCAAACCATTAATATAGAAGGACAAATCAAGAAGAAAAAGTTAATAGTGTTGATTGATTCAGCAAGTACCCACAATTGTAGTCATTTTAAGATAGCAAAAGAATTGAATTGCTTCTTATATCTAGCACCAGAGTGTCAAGTGATGGTTACAAATGGAGGAACAATAAATTACTCTAGAAAGTGCCATAATATCAAGCTATCGATGTGGGAATATGTATTGACTAGCCCGATGTTTTCCATTGCAATGGCAGGTGCTGATGTTGTACTAGGAGTCCAATGGCTACAATCCTTGGGTACAATAGCTTTTAATTTTCAAGAACTTTTCATGAAATTTTCTGTGGAAGGAAAGGAAGTTGAATTAAGGGGTATTGCAAGGAAACTGAGAAAGATAATTAGCTCTAACATTATGACAAAGCTTCTAAAAAAGAAACAAAGGGTGTAATTGCACAATTATGTTCGCTAGATGTTTCTACATTGGAATCATCTATTTCTCGAGATCTCCAAAAAGTATTAGACAATCATTTCAAGGTATTTGAGATTCCCAAAGGTGGGAGTCAGCTCTAATGGTATGACAAAGCTTCTAAAAAAGGAACAAAGGGGTGTAATTGCACAATTATGTTCACTAGATGTTTCTACAATGGAATCATCTATTTCTCAAGATCTCCAAAAAGTCTTGGAAATCTCCAAAAAGTATTGGAAAATCATTCCAAGGTATTTGAGACTCCCAATGGTTTCCCACCTATTCGTGATCATGACCATGCTATTAATCTGATTCCAGGAAGTGTTCCTCCAAACATTAGGCTGTACAGATATCCCTATGCCCAAAAGAGTGAAATTGAATGTAATGGTTGCAGAAATGCTAGAGGCTGGTATAATTCAACTAAGTCAAAATTCTTTCTCTACTCTAGTAGTATTGGTGCACAAGAAGGATGGATCATGACGCATGTGTCCGGATTATAGGGAGCTCAACAAGCTCACTATTAAAGATTAGTTTCCCATTCCTATCATTGATGAATTACTGGATGAATTGCATGGATCAATTTACTTCACCAAGTTGGATCTTCGTTTAGGATATCATCAAATCAGAATGAAGACTGAAGACATTCCAAAAAAAGATTTAGAACTCATGAGGGTCATTATGAATTTTTGGTCATGCCTTTTGGCCTTACCAATGCACCTTCAACATTTCAAGGTTTGATGAATTCCATTTTCAAACCATTCCTTAGAAAATTTGTGTTAGTATTTTTTTATGATATACTAATATACAGCGAGTCTTGGAAGGATCATGTTGAACATGTTGACAGGGTGCTACAACTATTGGAGGAGAAACAATTATATGCAAAAAGATCCAAATGTTTCTTTGAAGTACAAGAGGTGGAATATTTGGGTCATATTGTAT
>APFE031086930.1:29635-100985 GCA_000404065.3 Pinus taeda
TATATATCAACATCCATAAACCACTAATCTTTTTAACCTAGATTAAAATAAACTGCAATTTTTTAACTAAAACAACAAAACAATGAGATAAATAACCATGCACCGGAAAACTACTAAAAGCAAAAACCATGTGCCTAAAACCACCAAAAATGGACATTAAAAATTGCCCAAAATTATTCCAAGGGTGCTAACCTTGAACCCCCCTGTTGTGCTTGATGCAACATACAACACATGGGATAGTTATGCAAATAATAAAACACATACTCAACATTCTCCCACTTTTTATTTTTATTTACATACATGGGTGGCAAGGGTACATGATCAACAATCCAGACAATAATGCCCTCTTTCACTATACGAAGAGAACTTCTTAGTTCTCATATATTTTGTTAATGAATCTATAATACTATTTAAAGTGACCACCCTATCTAATAGCACCTTATTCTCTTCATTTGTATCTCTCACAAAGTGATATTGGACATCAATATGCTTTGTCTTAGAATGATAAGTTGGGTTCTTTTCCAAAAAGGTTGCACTTTAACTATTGCAATCTATCCTTATATCTTGTTGTACCAACCTGATACTTGAATACAATATCAATAATCATATTTCTTCCTTGCTTACATGAGTGGTTGCCTATATATTCAACTTTTGTAGTTAACAGTGCCACTACAAACTATCTCTTATTCATCAAACTAATTTCTCCCCCAAATAGGTTAAACACACATGTACTTATAGATATTCTACGATCTACATCTCTAGCCATTCTATTGATCTAGGTGGCTCCATACACATTGAGAATTCAGAGGTGACTCAGAATAGCTCAAAAATCAAAGTCCTTAGATTGAAGAGAAACTAAGACCAAATCATAGTGCTTGTCGCCCTAATTTCAATGATGTGAATGACACTCAAATCCAAGTTAGTATTCTCAAGCTATAACTGCTCAAAGTTCTGGTCAAACTTGGCCAGGGGCAGGCTTAACAAGGCAACTATTTCATAGTGACCTGACACATGGAATCTGGCTACTAGAATAGGAAAATATGTTGCCTACTTAATTTTCCCAGTAACCCTTATTTTTCAATGGATTAAAAAAGACAATATTTGTTAAAAAAAAAAATTAAAATAGGAGTGGTGGGTTGCCAGCTTCGATATCGTTACATTATAAAACAATTTAAAAGAGATTTGGTCAGCGAGTGGTTAAATCCCGTCGACCCCAAACGTTAACACCCTGCATTAAATGGAACGACCCACAACCGATTTAATCATACAACCACCGTTACATTATGTGGAGTCGGCGGGGTTTGAACCCTCCCGACCCACGTGGGTCAAGCCCCGACAAATGGCCCCATGACGTATGCTAACAAACAAACCGCTCCAACGAATACGTCACTCCAACATTATATATGACTGTTGCCCAAAGAAAATGTTAATTGTCGTGCCAAAGCTGATGTGACCATGCTAGATTGTGTCGACGCTAACCACCAATATTAACTGCTAGCCAATTTAAAAATGTGGAGTTTAAAAATAATCAATGTGTCATCTGAATGGGGGTCAGTGGGGTTGGAAATCCTGACCACCTCGAGCCTAACTTGGTGCTTTAACCAACGAGCCAATAGCCCCATTTGGTAAAGTTTGCCCATGATTTTTGTTAAACACCAACGGTAAATCATTCGCACAACCAATTAAGGAGGGTGGACCTATGGAACCATGAATGAACCAGATGCAATGGAACGATGACCCAAGGAATGTGCGAGATGCCAAAAAGATTCCCTTTGAGGGCCAGAGGTGCCAATGTCAAATGCAGACAAGCTTATAGTCATTTTTGCACATTTTCTCGCCAAGAGTCCAACTGTGCAGTCAGAATCTCCATCTGAGCAACATAAATTTAGGTGTCAATAGCAAGGGATCTTTGCAGAATCTTATAGAATCTAAAAGATTCCATTGGAGGCTGATTTTTTATAGTGTCGGAATGATGCTGATTTTATAGTCATTTTTCACAAAATTTCATAGGGAGAGCAGTGACGTGCTCAGAATCTTCATCCGAGCAGAAAATTTTTCGACCATCTTCAAGAAGGAATCTTTGGGGGAATCTTCAAGATGCCTGAGGGTTTAGAATTTGACGATGTCAGAAAGGGGAAAATTTTATAGTCGTTTGACATGATTTCGCATCACGAATTCAATGGTGATGTCTATTTCAACAACTGTGCCTTTCTTTTTTTTGCCATCGCCAGAAGTGGAGGTATATGATGCAATTATGTCATGCTTTTCTTTTGATTTACTGAAATGATGTCTTTGTTATTGAGATCGCTCATTACATTATGTTGAGGGATACTTGTATGCCACATCATATGGGATTTTATTAGCTTGTCATGTTGAAGGAAGACCCATTTGAGTAATAGTGCCTATAGGGAGAACATCTCATGGAGAGACATGCCACTTTTGTTGAGGGAATTTTCCCATATGAGTGAGAGTTCCTGAGAACGTCTCATGGAGAGACATGCCGCTCTCGTTGAGGGTATTCATCCTTGTAATGATAAAGAATGTATTATGTATTCATCATCATCTTGTATCACTTAATGAAGTGGCCTCCCTACTCTTGACACTAGGGCTCGGAGACATAACCCACACTGGGTGAACTCCATTATCAATGTGTTATGTGTTCTTGAATTGATGGCTGTTGTTATGTTTCATCTTATTTATAGCATGCACATGTGGATTTTCATGCTCTTTTGAATGCAATTTTGCTAACATCACAAAAGTAAAAGATCTTGGTTAATTCTGGTAGCTAAAAAGATCTGGATCATCTATAACAAGAAAGCCATGTATGTCAAACATTCTATCCAATCATAATCATCCTTGTAGAAAAATCCATAACTAGTAAGGCCATGAAATACATAAAAACCATCCTTATTGTTATCTAATGCTCCTTCCCTGGTTTTGACATATACCTACTTAATACTCCCACTCCATCTGTAATGCCTAGTCTAGTAAAACCATTGCATACATAAAACTTCCAACCGCACTAGAATATGGAGCATAGTGTAACATACTCCCTATTATCCCTATCCCCTACTAAGGGTAGAAGGAGGTATTTACTCTGATGACCTAACCTCCAAAGTACAGTTATGGAAATGAGGTATTAAATATATATATATATATATATTATTGTGTTGGTCTCATTGAGACCTTTCTAATGATATAATTTTCTTCAATCCGACTCTCAGATCAAAATATATGATCGATCAAAGTCTAGCCTATCAAGTCTTGCCACATCATCTAACTTATCATGTGGTCCCCACATGGTTATCCAATTCATGGCCATGCCACCACCCATGTGACAGATACTAACCCACTCATGCTAGGTCCTATTATGTTAGTTGATGACCCATTCATAACTAGTGTCAAGACATTTCCATAACCACAAGTGCATATATATATTATAATGTATATGCCATGTGCCCTCCCTTTGCCACCTCACCCCAAGGATAAAATCCTAGTGGGATTGCACTGCACACCACAAGAAAATCATCAGTGATGAGGCATCAGGGTAATGTTAGTGGCTTTTATTGTTGGGGTGACATCACCCTTCACATGGATCCACTATGGGCATGTCACCTATCACCCACTTACAGAACACATGGCCCCATAAAAACCACAAATCCAACTAACACATGTACCACCCCCAGGTTTCCACATTGCACAGTGGCCACATCACCTACCACATTGTTCATGGGTCCCATCATTCCTCCACTTTGGTTGTAAATTTTAATTTCACGTTATAAAATATGTGCAAGGTCCTCCACCCTAATACACCAATTACCAGGAAAACTTCCCCACAATGCCACATTCTTAGGGAATATAAATCCCAGGAGTTTCCATCCTACCTCCCTTCGAAATCTTCGGGAAATTTTCTCCAGGGTCCATCCAATGGTGGGAGGTACATATACCAAATCAACAATCAAGATTAGATGGGAGGCCCCCACAATGCCACGTCATCTCTAAGATTAAATCCTGATGAGTTTTTCATGGACTCCAGTGAAATTATTTGGGGTAATTCTTCTAGGACAAAAAAGTTCTCATCGCTTGATGGACTTTTCTCATGTTTATTTTCGAGACCTGCTAACGCTTGGACATAGTGCTTATTCGCATGGGCACTTAAGGCTCTATCCTCCTTGATCCTTCAGGTCCTGAACTTCTAGCCCACAATGTATGTGTGTATATGGTTTGGACCTTTCCTTACCCTCAACACTCAACCACATTTGTTCTAACACATATGTCCTATTACAATGTGAGGTTTGGGCCCTTAATGCCTTAAGGCTTAGCCCTGTGGGGCCATATGTATTTACATGTTGTGAAGCTCCATAGGGTTATCCCTCCTGAGCTTTCAAAAGGGCTCAACCCAACCCATTCAACATAGATATATCAAGCTATCCTTCATGATCTTAGTAATGTTAAAACAAATCTTAATAGCCAATTATTTTTTATTTCGTAACAAATACAACAAAGATTCATCCATTCATTTACTCTAAGGCCCATTGGACAAATTTCAAGCTCATAATAGTTCATAAATATATAGGCTTATTAGACTAATAATAAGTTGAAAAAAAAATTCATGAATACATACATGAATCCATTCATTTATTCAGGAATTTCATAGGAAATCAACATTCCTCAAGCACGTAAAAGATCACATTCCATAACATATCACAAAGATTGGACCAACACATTGAATCAATATCAACCCAGGCCTCAAGCCAACACATTAGACACATTTTGAATATTCAAGTGCAAGAGTTTGAGTATCACTTATCTTAGAAGTTGAAAGGTTTGGAAATTGAGATTGGGATTTTGACTCTCCACCCAACCTTAGACACACTACAACCAAGCCTTTCTTGTATTAGTCACCCCCAAGCTAGATTATGAAGCTTGAGAATGAGTGCTTAAGGGATTAAATCAATTCTTCCAATTGAAACAGGGATTCCAAAGGACCAACCACCTCCACCAACCAACTACTTCATGCAATCAACATATCATGGGGAATCCAAAGCTCCACCACATCCACCCTTCAACTACTAAATTAAGAATTATGGCTCTACCATTCCAGACTAATACAAGGAATCTAGAGGCTAACCACCTTCACCCTAAACTAAACGAGGGAATCTAGAGGTGCAACACCCATATCCTGAACAATTATTTCACACAGTGGTTTCACCCAATCATGGGAATCCATAACTCACTGTAAAAACCAAAAAACAAGTAGAAGGGGTTAAAGAAATCTCCTTACCAAAAATCCATGGAATAGACCTCCAACCAAGTTGTCAATGGAATTCATAGAAAACCATTGCCACTCTATAGCCTTACAAGGAATCCAGAGGCTATTGTTCTCACCTGAAAGATATTCTTCCAACTCCCATGGCTCAATCAAATGATTTTTCTAGTCATTGTGTTCTGATAGCATCACAAAGCTTTCTGGTCCTTTTCCTCCTGTGTTATTGATTTTTCTTCCTCTATAGCACAATCATTTATTTTGTCTCTTCTTTTTGAGAGGTTCTCCTTTGTATTTGTGTTATTTTTTTAACAATGCTCTCCTATGTTCCATATTTTTTCTCTGTATTAGAATGGCCTCCTCTCAATGCGTGAGAATGCCCTTTGAGAGTGTTATCCGCATTGTTGTGTGTTCCTAGAATACCTATCATTCTAGTTCCTTTTCCATAATTCCTCCAATATTTTACTACAACTATTTCAGTTATGTGGGAAGACACTCCTATTGTCCATCCTTGAGCTCGACCACACTGGTATGTTCATGAGTGGTGGTGACAAAACTTCCCCATCACTTCCTATGGGTTTACTTCAATTATCCCAACTATTAATGCATGAATATAGAGTACACTAGCCATACACATATTACAATCTCTATCTCTTACAAGAATCCAGAGTACACTAGCCATTCCACTTGAGGGCCTCCATGAGAGTCCAGAGAATTGACCTCCACCAGTTCGCAAAAGAATTAGGATTTCATGAACTCTATTTGAGCTCCACCTGATACATAATAAGAGTCCATAGCACTTGGTCCACCCGTGTGCCTTTTCCTCATTGTACCACATGCAACTACAACCCAAGTTTTGGATCTATGGTTCCTTCAACTTATCCATGCTTGTTCCAACATGCTGTAAATCACATTGCTTTCATTATAATGATATATCTTTCAGCTTCCAGTATTCCTTGTTCACATAAATGTGAACAATATAAGAATCATATTCACATGATATTAAAATCATAGATCACCCAAAGCTAATTTTTCCCAATTGATACCTCACACAACCAGAAATCTTACATCCCATCCACTTTTGCATTAAATGAACATAAACCATAATTATTACACAAGAAGAACTCTTGAAAAAATTGTCAATCACATTGGAATTCATATGTGTATATAAATATTGGCATGATCATGAACATATTATATATTTACATATGTACATTAAGTTAAGGTCAAGGTAACCTCCTTTGTGGTATTTCTGTGGTTGTCATATCATTTTTCATTGTCAGATGGACTAAACTAGTCCACTTGGTTGTCATATTTAGGAGAGATTCTCCAACATACACCAGTAATTGTCTTTCTGGGCCCATTTCCCAAGTCCAATTGTTGGCTCAAAATTTTAATAGAAATAGACCCTGGGTTTAGATACAGGGCTCCAATAAAATAATTCACCATAGTCTATCATTACGTTGACATTTTCACCTTGCTTTGTAAGAAAGAGAGATGCCTTACCTGAGGCATGCTGAGACTCAGCCAAATAAGGGATCACAGTATGACATCAAAGAAAAGTGCAAAAAAGAACTTGTCTCATGCATTCATATTATAATTTCCTCATCTACAGACATTTAATACACAAAAGGAACTGTAACATAAATAGAATAGAAGAGAGCATTCTAGCTTGCACATTAAAATTTTTAAAAGTGGGCCAAACACTCCACAATTCAAGCACATAGGGAATTCTCGCAACTCCCTTTCATTAATAACCAAATAGTTACATCATTACATCAAAACAAATTCTTAATTACAAGTAATAACATTAGTATATATTAGATCATATCATAGAATTCATAAAGAGGGATCATGAATAGGAAGGAGTTCTTCAAGCCACACAACAACAACATTTTGGCATAAACCCCCGATCCTCTTCCTTTCTACTATCTTCCCTTTGAATTTTATAGATTCTCTTCCCATTATTTGGCTCACTTGATCTAGCCCTTATTTCCTTAGATTCCCTTAAACTCCATCATGCCTATTCTTCTTTGGCATCCTCTACAAACTCTTTCTTGACTACCCTCTTATCTTTCTTTGGTAGTCTCCGCAAAATTTGTCATAAGTTCCTTTTCATTACCTTTGTGTGCATTTTCCCAATCATCCTCGATGTCTAGATGTTTTGTCCATTCATCTCCCTTTTTCTCACGATCTCTTCTGCAACCATTTTCTGTCTAAAAACCTAACCAAAAATTGTCAAAATTGCTTACCCAAAACTGAAGGATCCAACAGGCCCTGACCATTATCTATTGACTCTTTTGAGAGTCAATCTCCTATTGTTGCTTCTGATTCTACTTGTTGTTGTGTTGCCTTGACTTGTGCTTCCTTTTCTCGTACCGTGGGTTCACCTACAAACAAAGGACCCAACTTAGACAATGTACCGCAGCCTTTTTCCATGTAGCCTTCTTGCAGGTCTTGGGCCTCCACTATGTGGCCTCCTCGAAACGGTCTTCAACACTGTTTGATCCCACAGCCTTTTTACACGCAGCAGCCTCCTATGGTAAACCCCCTCCACAACAGACCTCCACGATCGGAGCAGCCTTCTCTCAGCAACCACCACCAAGATGCAACCCCCTTTTTTTTGTTTGCATGGTCGGCACGATTAGCCAACATGGATTTGTGACAGTTGGTGCAATTATCCAACATGGATTCGTGACAGTCATCCAAAATAACAATGCGAGAAGTCTCACAGTGGGATCGGTGCGATTTTTCCCCTAGACCACGCGACGATTTCGCCTCAAGCATGACGAGCAAATCCTTCACTCAGCATACAAGTTCTTTAACCCTGCAGCTCTGATACCATGTTAAAAAACGATGTTTGAATGAATTAAAAACAACGACTGGTCAGCTCTACAAAAAAGAGTCTGAACCAGGAGAGTCTGTCTCTATAGAATGCTCTACATACTCAATGTACATCACACATTATATAGCAATCATGGATTTAGAGAAGTTAGAACCATACCCTAGGAAATAGAAACTAATTCCTATCCTGAAGTACGATGAACCAATTCACTATTTTAAGATCTCCATTATCTCTAACAAGGTCATTAAGCACAATCAACACCATGTGAAACACAGAAAACATTGCACATGAAATAGAGTCTAAATTTATTTTTAATGAAAAGGGTTGATGAGGAATTAGAAACCTCCCAAGATATATGTTATAGCCTGCAAGTCACATATATCAAAAACTCATAGTTGAGCCTAGAATCGAGAAGAGACCACAAGAAATAGGTATCGAGATCTCAATCTCCAACAAGATGCATATCCTTCCAATCTTACTATGATGTCCCCTGTAAAATTTGAAACCAAATAACAAGAATAACATCCAAATAAAACAATCACCTTATCATCCCACAACAAAAACTAAAATTATACTAAATAAAATATAAATTTATACAAAAAATTTATTTAAAAAAAACATACAACTCAACCCTCCTAAATATTACCTTAAACTATAATACTCTATTGTATTAAACAAACCAAATGTTCTCTCTATTTACTAATTAATTTGTTAACAAACAAATCCACTCATAGCAAAACTTAAAAAACAAAGTAACAAAATATTACAAACTACAGTTTATCAATAGCAGTAACCTTAAAGGCACCAGTTAGTGCATTAAAATGTTAATAATAAAAGGCTCCATAGCAATGAACCATTACCCAGGCCAATGTGATATTGTTAAGTTAAGGGAGTAAACCAATCCGAAAGGTTTACTATGAGGATCTGATTTTACGAGTAATGATATAAAAGAGTTAAGGAGTTAAAAGGAGTTTTTGGAGGAGAATGGATGGACAACATTATAAGTTCTTTGAAGCACTAAAAACTGATCAATAAATGAGAGATTTATAGCCACTGGTAAAGTACTTTGCATAATTAAATTTATGATTTTTTCAGACTTGGATAGATAAATTTACCTTCAAATTTTTTGTTAAATCTCTGCTCTCCATACCAATTTATTATATAAATTTGTTAAATTAAGTCGTAATTTAAGGAGTTGACAATTTTGTTAAAAAAATTATAGAAATTTTAATAAGATTTTGAAAAAAATTGCAAAAATCTAATATATAGCTATCAAATTTCAAGATTTTAGATGTTCGAGAATTCATGATGATGCAAAAATTTCACCATCTTAACAAAATTATACCCTCAACGCCTTAAATATATATATCAAATCAATCCAAATTTCAAAATTTTAGATGTTCTAGAATTCATGATGATGCAAAATTTTCACTATCCTAACAAAATTATACCCTCACCACCTTAAATATATATATCAAATCAATCCAAACAATTTATCATGGGTATTTAATTCTACAAGTTATGACATAAAAGAATTAATAACAGAAATGGTTTGGTGGAGGGGTCAATATTACAAGCTCTTTGAAGCACCAAGAACCCATGATGGGGGACTTACAACCACTCACTTCATCATTAACCTGTGCGAATATAGACAGGCAAATTCTTCAAAAGGGCTATAAGCCTCTGCTCTGTACAAATACTGTCACTAAGCTCTACCAGATGAGTTAGATGAGTTATTACTAACAGAAGAGAGATTAACTAATCAATGTTGTCGTTTTTAATGAGACTTGAACTCAGGACTTCTTATGTAATTATTTTTCCTTAATTTAAACTATAAAAAATGAAATCATTTAATCTCTTTAGTTAGTGCATTTGCAATTAGCACCTAGGCTGAACAATCTCAAAAGCCCAGTAAATATTAATCTGAGACATCCTCAAAAGCCAAATAAAAGATGAATCTGAGAAAAAGTCAAGTAAACATTGCATTGGTCCATGTTTTATTATCAAAAATCAATTTATATATAAATAATATCATTAGTTAATTAAATTATTAATGAATATTTTTATTATTCTTTAGGTTTATATATATTTTGGTTAGAAGATTCTTTTCTCAAATTATCATTTATAATTTATTATTTTCAATATTGACGATGAATTTTTTTGACGTTCAAAAAACTTGCACACATAATAAACATAATATTATGGATAATCTGAATCATAGTACTCCAAAAAACTAACACAAAACTTAAAATCTAACCTAATAAATATTTACTATATATTTCTCACATAAAATATACTAACAAACAAATATAAACAATCTGATTCTAAATCTAGGAAAGCAAAGATATATATGAACAAACTAGTGTTGAATCTATTGAAAACAGTCAAACATGGATGGCAGGATTCCAAGCTAGTGGGCAGAAACGGCAGAGCCCTCACGATTTCTGGTGAGCGTACGGATTGTCATATTTTTCTGTATTCAATAATAATTTATATAGTGAAAGAAATTGTCACAGCGCCTGTAGCTCAGTGGATAGAGCGTCTGTTTCCTAAGCAGAAAGTCGTAGGTTCGACCCCTACCTGGCGCTTTTTTTAATCTGTTTTGAATCTATGCAGCTAATGGGTTTCTTGATGTGTTTTGAATTTACTCAGCTAATAATGAATTTGAAATGTATTTTTGGCTGCCTGAGATGCAGATCTTTAGATCAATTTTTCATATAAGGTACTCTCAAGGAATGAACTCTCAAATGTATTTTCATAACATTACATCAATTTTTCATATAAGGAATTTATGCAGCCAATGAGTTGAAATGTATTTTTGTATTAGATTAATTTTTCATATAAGGTACTCTCAAGGAATGAACTCAAATGTATTTTTGGGTGCATGAGATTTTGATCAATTAGAAATGAATTTTTTTTGGGATTAGATTGATTTTTCATATAAGGAATTTATGCAGCCAATGAGTTGAAATGTATTTTTGTATTAGATTAATTTTTCATATAAGGTACTCTCAAGGAATGAACTCAAATGTATTTTTGGGTGCATGAGATTTTGATCAATTAGAAATGATTTTTTTTGGGATTAGATTGATTTTTTATATAAGGTAATTTCAGGTATGAATTTTTTTTTGGATTAGATTGATTTTTTATATAAGGTACTTTCAGGAATGAATTTAGATATGAAATTTATATCAATTTTTCATATAAGGTATTCTCAAGGAATGAACACAAAGTTTGATTTTTTAGGTTTTTTTTTGTTGTACTTTATATTGTTAAAGGATATTTAAAAGCTCTAAGTAATGGGTGATTCAAAGGTGGGGATAGATTTGAGATTACAAAAAAAAATGGTTGTGGAGTGACTCAATTTAAGTGGGTTGTTCCAGGAGATTCTCTCATTTGATTTTATCTTTTTCTAGATTTCTTTCATACATATTCTTAAAGAATGTAATCAGAAGATTGTTGAGCTCTCTAAGAAGCTCTTCTTCTCCTAGGATAAGAATTCATGAATGGCCAAAAGGGAGCTCTTTAAGGAAGCTCTTCTTCTTCTAGGATATGAATTCGTGAATGACGAAAAGGGAAAGGACATAGAATTCACCTGTAATTTGTCCATGCTTATCTTTAGAATTTGCTTGTTTGTATAAAATCTACGTTTTTCTTTTTAGGTTTGAAGAAAGTCGGAAGGGATATATTCACTTTTTATTTTATTAATTAAATAAGATATTTAGACAATTGATGAAGGAATGTACATAAGTCTTGTTTTAAATGGACAAAAAATCACCCCCCTCCATTGGGAGTTCTCCTTTTGTTTCAAAGGGGATAATAGTTTATTGATGAATAGGATTTGTTGGGATGGCATCCCTTAGGTGACTTTTGGGATTAAAACCCCAAGTTTTGATGTAATGTTTGGGAAAAGATGTAAAGTCTCCGCGATTTGTGGATGCAGAGCGCGTAGGTAATTAGGAGTTAAAGGGGTTTTAGCCCATTGTCTATGTAAAGTTGAGTCGGTTTTCAGATCCATCCATGGTCCGTGGACCATGGGATTCTATAAGTAGGTGTGTCTTAAAGAGTCTAAGGCATCAAGATAATTTGATGATGATGGATGTAATGGGTCAATAGGAGATAGCATGGAGAAGTGAATCCTAGAGGAGGGAAAGGCTCTGCAGCTGAGTGTGCAGAAGTAGCATCCACAAATGAGTGTGCAAACCCTTGCAGCTGAATTCATAAAGCAGTTTTGAGTCTATGTAGAAATTTTGAATAATTTAACACATATTCAACAGATATTATCCTGATCATGTACTATTGCGGGAAAACATACACAATACATAAGCTCCTCTACGTTGATCATCAATATAGTAGCATCAATAACAATAAAACATCAAGAGCATTCACACATTAACACAGTATGTATCCCGGGGAAAGCATCTCGCTAAAAACCCCAACTATCTGTATATTAATGATTGAGTCATGTAACATTACACAGCATAATACTTCTCACAAGTATCGCCACCTCTGTTACACACAATACAGCTCAGATCTGAATCAATCACTGGCTCAAATCTCCTTCGCTGCTTGCCTGCCTCCGCTGCTCAATACCTGCTCAAGAACTAATGATAATTCCAAGGCAACCACGTATTTACTTGGAAAAATCACGTGAGCACAAGCTACAATGTGGGAAAATACGTGAGCAAACTCATTGGCATACTCAATCCCTTGATTGTGCAAGATCTGATGCACAACTATAGTCACAACTGATAGCAATCTGATTCTCTAACACCTGTCCCAGCTGAACTGAACATGCACTGACATGCAACTGAGTTAACTGATGTATTCATTAGTTGTATTATGAGTTAATAACTTGTGAATTAATTAATAACTAATTCACCCAACTCATCTCTAGTCTATTTGCCAGTTAGACTAATTACAACCAGTTTAAGCTAAACTGAACACAACTCCATCAACTGCACCTCCAGTCCACTAAACTCAACTCACTTGAGTTCTAACTGAAGTCCTGCATGCAAATATTAGTCATCCCATAGGTAACCACGTATTTCCTTCTGGGATCTGCATGTACCACATCCGTAGCTCATCCTGAAGTGCTCCAAAAGAATAAGACAAAGTTTATAGTCTAAATATTATTATGAGCTAATAATATTTGACTGTTCTATATTTAGACTGAGCAGTCACTCCGCTGTGGTCTAAAAATAGAAGTCCATCTTTTTTTCCAACTTGATCAATCATCCATAAACAGAAACCTGCAATCCATAGACATGATCCATATGTCTAAAAATAGACATAGTCTAAAAATAGACTTGCGCCAAAAATAGTCTGCGGGCCCACTTAGTGAAGGTGACTCTTTTCACTAAGCTCCATCATCTTGTTGCAATCTCAACATATTTTTCATCTTTCTTAATCATCTCATCTATAGGTTTTATTGTTTGAGCATAATCAGAGATGAATTTCCTCAGCAAATTGATCTTTCCCAAGAAAGACTACATAGCCTTCTTATTCACTGGGAATGGGATCTGTGCAATTTCTTTGACCCTCTTAGAATCAATTTTAATTCCACTCTTTTCAATGATGTTCCTAAGGGAATCTCTTCTAACACACCGAAGGCGCTTCTATTGGGATTAAGAGAAATCCCATACTTTTGAAATCTCTCAAATATTTGTTTTAGATGAAGTACATGATCTTCTTTTCTTTTGGAAAAAAAGTAACATCATCCAAATAAACAAAAATGCTTTGGCTGATAAGGTTGCGGAAGTCGATGTATATCGCTCTTTGAAAAGTAGCACCAAAGTTGATAAGCCCATATTGCATCCTCTTAAAATAAAATTTTCCCAATGTGGTCCTAAAGGTAGTTTTTAATTGATCAGGTTCTACAACTAGCACTTGATTATAACCAAATAAACCATCTAGTGGCGAGAAAATTTCAGACCCACACACTGTTTAGAGGATCTATTCCATGGATAGAAATGGGTAATTGTCTTTATCATATGCCCATTTAGAATTACAAAAATCTACACATAGCCTTATTTCACTACACTTCTTTCTAATTGGGACTAGATTGGAGATCCAAGTGGAATGTCTAACTTTAAAAATGATCTGAGCATCAATCAATTTTCTTAATTCCTTTTGTATGAGGGGTGCCAGTGTTGGATGAAATTTCCATAATTTTTGTTGGAACGGTTTTTCCCCTTCTTTTATACGAATGATATGTTGGGTAATACAAGTATCATTTGTCTTTAAATCATCATATGTCCATGTGAACACATGATGGTACTATTGAATAAGCGAATAAATGCCTATCATTCTTGTGGATAAAATCATGTATTGAGGTTCACGTACATTGGATCTTCTCGAGTCCCAAGATTGACTTGTTAATATGATAACCTTGAACTCTAAGTCTTTGTGTTGATTGGTCCTCTAAATCAGTTATGCATGTCATATCACTTATCCAAGGACACCATACCTTTAGGCATTGTGTTTCCTTTCATTGCACTAGATGCTTCCTGCAAACAATAATCGTCCTCATTCTCTTCTATGGAAACATCTTTGGATATGTCTACATTATCCACAAAGTGCGGTATTTGTTGTTCTCATTGAAAACATGTAAATTAGTGACGTTATATGGTATAGATGGTTTATATATAATTTCAATAGAAAAAACATTTTTCAATGGCGACATTTTAGTGGTTGCATTTACTAATTCATCTATTGTAGCATTTCTAACTCTAGGAACAAAAATAATATTAAAATCTTTGAAATGATTAATTAAATTTTTTGCCTTCTAGTGGTAGTTTTTAAGATTCGATGAAACATAGTGTATAGTATCTCATACCTGACGAGTGAGAACCTCTAAGTCACCGATTACCTTAAGACTCTATACCTTCAGGTCAATAACTTTCTTTAGTCCAAGTATGTGTGCTTCATATTCAATAGTATTATTGGTACACTCAAACTCTAGACATCATTAAAGGATATGCTTCTTATTACACGGGTCTGTAAATACGCAACAAACTCTAGAGCCATCTTGTGTCTTTGAACCATCGAAATATAGATTCCAAATATTATTAGATACTAATATACTTCCTATATTATTATTAATACTACTATGTACATCTATATTACAAGATTCATTTGCACTAGCTAGAGAACAAGGAAGGAGTTCCAACTATGTATCTGATGGAACAAGTGATGGTTGTGTCTGATAATACCCGAGGTCAGTTTCAAGGAAACAATTCCCAAAAATTAAATCGGAAAAATAATTAGGCTCATTGTGACCCTTAAGTGATGTCATAGTGTGTTTCATATATGGCTCGCTTTCCACCCAAATCTAGTTATTCTTGCCCCTGTATGGAAGCCATAAATGTGACTAGTCTGTCACAAAATACCCTTGTAATTTGCTAGACCAATCTCTTTTGAGGAGTACGACATAAACTTCTGGGATTTCCACAATCACAATATTTATACATTGATGAACGTGATCATCTCTTGATAATCGAAAAAGCACATTCTTGACTTCACCAACAACTTGGACAAGAGATTTGTCCAGTTGAATAATTTGTGCATCTATTTTGTCCCATTTTACATATTTTTTCTTGGCAACAGATAATGGCATTATGTTTACAGATGCCCCAGAATCTACTAAACAATTGTGGACATTTTGTAATTGAAAATTTTGAATGTTAATAAAAATGGAGGGCAAAGAGTGTTACCTTCTAATGTTACATGATTAACTACATATTTGAGGGGACCAAATGACTTACCAGACACCTTTTGAGAGGAAGAAGATTTATTACCTGGCTAAGGTTGTGAAAAGGTTTGGATAATTGATTCACATTGGCTTGCGATCCTTGCGAACTCATAGATGGAAATGTTGGCACTCTCTCTCTTCAAATCTTCAATAATGTTATACTCACTTGTTTAAGCTCTAGCAGGATGTGTTGAAGTGTCTGAAGGAGTGGCTTTATTTGACACTTCTTGGATAATGGAATTACTTTTATTGCTAGAGGAAGTGTTCTTGGAAGTGGTTTCATTTTGAGACTTACTCTGTGCATTCTAAGCAAGATTAACCAATGGTGAGATCCTTCTTAAAAATTGTTCTTTTAATTTTTCTCTCGACACCTTCTGATTATAAATCGGCCCTTTACTCCTTAAACTATATCGACCATTTTGTTTTAGAGGAGGGGCTTCACCTTGTGGTGGATCTTCAACATTCTTCTTATTAGTGTTGTAGATACAATAAAATTCATTCATTGTGTGTCCAATCCAATTGCCTTCTTCAACCAATGCAAGTTATTATGCTTCTTTTATCTGCTCCACCTGATCATCTACTAACAAGGAATCCACAATGTGTGTGGCTAGAGCATTCATGTTTTGGTTCCACTACGGACATGCCTTTTTTGAATTATCTTCCTATTGGAAAGAAAAATAATTATCCATGCCCATACCTTCTACATTTAGCACAACATTCAAACTCTGGGTAGACTTGGTGGGTTGATTGTTGTTGTTACTATTATTATTATCCTTTCAAAATAAGAAATACTTGGGAGGCTTACTGCTAGTAGAAGTGTCGGTTGACCTTTTCTTGAGCTCTAAAATTTCGTTAGTGAGTTCTTTCACCATCCTGGTCAAGCTCTCAATATCTAATTAGTCCTTTTATTTATCCTTACCTGAATAAGGTTGGTTGAGACTTCCTACTAGTTTCTTTGGATTCATTTGAGTCATCATCATTAGTAATGACTCTCATAGCATGCAAGGCCTTCTCAATAATGATCTCTTATGCAAAGTTTAATGTCAATTTTCCCTTTGCATCTCTTTTAATGAATTGGGAAATGATAGAAAGTAAGGAAGCTATATAATAATCAATAGTAATTGAATCATGTGATTGTGTGCCCGAGGGAAACTTATTTAATATATGATTGAATATCTTATTAAATTCTTTCACTTTTTCCTTTTCCCCCATTTTTCTATTTCCATACTCTTTCAATAACATGGTGGGAGTTTTGTCATCAACAAATTTCTCTAGAAATAACTTCTTAAACTCCCTCCAACTATGGACTAAATTGACAGGAAGAATATGGTACCATGTTTCTACTCTACCTTCTAATGTATAAGGAAAAAGTCTACAAGCAACATCATCGTACCTTACCTCTAACATCCATATATGCATGTAGTAGTCATCGATGTGATTTTTTTCCTTTGTCTTCGTGTCTAGATTGAACTTTAATAAAAAAAATTCCAAATATCTAGGCATCTTATGAAGATTTTCTGATAGAGTGAGAGGTCCATTTGCAATCTAATCCAAGTCCTAGTCGGCCATGTCTTTGTCTCTTTGTTCCTCCTCCTTTTCGAAATCTGAGGAGTCTTCTCCTTCACTATCTAAATTGTCAAAAATGTCATCAAAAAGAATAATGTCGTACTCATACCCTTTGTTAAGGGTTAGAAGTTGATCTCATTACACTATATCCTCTGCAGATTCTACTAATTCTTTAAGAGTACCAAAAATCAAATCTTCCACTATAGAAACTAATATGTTGGTACAAGTTGTTTCTTTCTTCTTCGGTAAGTGGGGGTTATTCTTCTCTCCTAGAATTGACTAATTATAGCTTTGGAAAACTAATGGGTTATATGTCGAAGTGCTTAGATATGTTCATAATTAACTTTGTCTGCCAATTTTGACCCATGATGATAATACCCTCTCACTTGAGGAATAGGAGTTGGAATGATGCTTAGAATATTGTTGCCCCGTCCAGAAGATGAATGATCAGGGTGTATGGAGTTATCAGCCATAAAACATTCACTGCCCTCCTTCTAGCACCATAATGTTGAGAACGTTGCAAACCACCAACATATAAGGGATCTCCCTGATATAAGGTCCCAATTAGACCTTACACCATTTAGTGTAGGAGTCCCATCTGAAATATGGCTCGACTGCCTTTTTACGTAAATATATACCTTGGCTTTCACTGTTAGCATGAGAGAGAAGTGTAAATGTCCTTTCGAATGAGCAAGTGAATGTGCCTTGTGACTATTCAATTACAGATGTATCAATGTTCTTTCACTATAGAGAGGGAGAAAAGTGAGCCTCTAACAGAGAAGTAGTAACACTACCCTAATCGAGATGCACACGAATGAGAATTACCCATCCAAAATCAGGAAAAACAATTCACATAGATGTGACAATCATTATAAAAGTTACAATAAATTTCCAATAAGTTAAGCTCCAAATTCATTGAAATAGTTCAATTACCCATGCGATTAAGTAGGGTGCACTTCTTCGAGTCAAAGGAGTGCACTCAAAGGAAAACTTGGTCTCTTAAAGGGAACAATTTGGAAAAAGGAAGGTGAAAGTGATTAGGGAGTACACTTTTCACTCTTGGAGGGTGCATGGAAACATCCAAACAATGAAGGATTCGCGATCAAGACTTCAAAGTGTGTTCATGAGCTCTTGGAATTAATGGGTTTGCTTTGAAACCAAAATTTATCTAAGTCTAGGAGATGGGACAAGGGATGAACATGATGCGTTTTAGACAAAACTCATGTGTGACACATACCAACTCATAAAGAACACTTAGACAAACTCAGAAAATTATAAGTAAGCATCAAAAATACGCTTTATTACCATTCCCCATGTACAACTAATGAAGTATGTGCAACTGCGAACCAAAAGTGTCATTTTATGACCACATGGATTTTATGACCATGAAATGAACTAAAGATGTTCTAATCAACGTGATGACACTTGAGGACACTTAAGAACAGTTGAAACATATAGAATAACATGAAGCGATGCTTGATGACCAAGGAGACACTTGATTCAATGATTTGATAGGCTCCAAAATTTAAATGTGATGAATTTTTGGAGAGTGTTGTGGTAGTGACAACAAGTTCCCTCCCCTTCCCTTTAGCCACAACCTTGGTGGTACTCTTGGTCAAGGAGGTATCCAATGGAGAAGTGTGGACTTCAGTAGATTCTCAGATAACCAAAAACCTCAATAAATGTGAGAGGACATCGTGGTGACTTAAGGGCCGAGGTATACATGTGCCACATGTAAAATTCATAGGATAGTGTAGGGAAGTAGAGGCGTCATTTGAGACTTACAAAACTGAGGAAAAGGTAATGTGTGCAAGAGACAGAGCTCTAAGGTTTACAAGCATAACTGAACTGGCACCCTGGACCTTGATAAAATTGCGCTGACAACAACATAGGACTAGTGAATTGCACACACGTCCTAGGGAGCTCAACATCCATGACAAATAGGTTAGTTGAGAGAGGGGATTTTCACGATGCATGTGCCTCAGAGTTACAAACCAGAATTTTGAACCATTTTCACTTACAAATGAGGCACCTGGTTAGAGCGCACTAGGAGTAGAGGAGACGACTATATTCTTTAGTTAAATTTAGGGAATTTACAATTTTAGATAAGAAATGGAGCAACCTCAGGAGTATACAATGAGTAATTTCCACAGGAAAGGTGTAGATGTAGACCTCCTTGACCTTTATATAGAGGTTTCTTAAAGCATGTACAACTTGGGATGGGTTTTTGACCCCTATTAGCTAGTGGCCCATGGTAGGATCCATGTGCTGAAATTTCACATCATCAAGCTCCTGATCATGGAAGGCCTTGAGGTGCTGTGGTGCTGTTGCGAATTTGGCACGTGTCTAACTCCACACCTCTTTTCATGATTATCCTTTGTGAATATTATTGGTGTGAGGATTCCATAGCGATTTGATAGGTTATTTCCATTGTCACCAACTATGGGTGTCATCAGTTCCACCAAGGACTATTAACATTAAGGCAACGTGTTATAATTGTGGGACCAAGACACATGAGTAGGGACAAGAGGGAACAGTGATATAGTTTTTGATGCAGAGATGACATAGTGGATGAGGTAGATGTGGAAGAAAATAACATGGAAGATCCACATGGAGGCCAACAAGTAGGCGGAATAGTGATGACAGGGTGATGTGGTGTAGCAGTGGGCCACGGGTGATGTGGGCAGGACGCGTGGAAAAATTTCACAACAGCTGGGCAACAGGTTTTGAAAGATCAAGAGGTATGTGATAGGCTTGTATTTTTTAAATGTAGCCTCCTCTACATGACCTCCACAAGTTATCGTGTGCGAAAGGTTGTGGCATAGGGTGTCATGCACTGTCAGATCTGTGGGCACCTCTACCATTGGATCTAGCTAGTACGCATCTTCTATTAGTTCTCCTCTGCCCACCAGTCTTGGTTGTTGTGACCTGATGTGACCACGTATGGGCATGCCTTCCAATGCCCAACACCCAGGCATTATGGTGCAGTGAGGAACGAGGGAATGTTTCTGTGTCAAAACAATTTCCAATGCTCAGGAATGACTACATGATTACACTTGGGCTGATCCATTGGGATAATCGTCCTTGGCCTCTAATTTATCAGGGTGTTGCAATTTGACACCAATAATGGCTCCATGGTAGAAAATAGGACCTAGTAGTTTGTTGAGATCTTTATATTTCCAGTGTCTTCCTATCGTTGGGCTATGGAGTCTATCCCTCAAGGGCATTGTCTACTTCTTCTCATGAACTATTGAAAAGTAATTACAAACACTATTCTTAACAATAAAAGGGGTAAAAGAAGGTTTTTTTCTCTCTATTTTCTTTTTTATTCTCATTTGAATAATTTCTTTAGTAACCTGCCATTGACAGGGCTCTCAATAAAAACTTCATCTAGTGTCTCCAATTGATACATATTGTTGTCAAGGACTTCATGTACTCGAAATGGACCAATCCATATATTATCAAACTTTCCATGTTTTCCTTTGTCAACTCGGGTTGAGTCCCATTTCAGTATGAGATCCCAAAATTGTAGGTTGTCCTACTTAGCCTTTCTATCAAATACAACCTTCACCTTTTGTTGTTGGGCTTTGGCTTTGGTAAAGGATTCTTCTCTCTATTGTTGAACTTCTATCATCTAATAGATCCTTCTCTTCATTGGACTGATGTCTGGTGTTTCATCTTGTAGTAGATCCATCACTAGCATCTTGAGGTTCATAGGAAATACTACATCCATCCCATACACCAGCTGGTATGGGGAAGTGTTGATAACTCTCCTACATTTGATCATGTTTGCCCACACGACATATTTAAGTTTTTCATCCCAATTATTCTTGTTCTTATCTAGCATCTGTCTAATAATATTTACAATATTCTTATTTGTTGACTCTTCTAGCTCATTCTCTTGGGGATAATATGTTGTGGAATGCAACAATTCTATACTATAGTCTTGAAAAAACTTCATCAATTTGAAGGATTTGAAATATTTAGCATTGTTTGTGACAATCTTGTTGGGGCATCAGAATCTTGAGATAATATTTCCTTCCAAGAAATATATGATGGAATTATCATCGATTTTGTCAGTTGGAATGGCTTCCACCCACTTGGTAAAATAATCAATGGATGTGAGAATGTATTTTTGTTTCCCACTCGATTTTATATTTATTTCCCCGATGAAATCTAATCCCCACTATTAGAAACGAGCTTGGACTTTGATTAGCTTTAGTGGAATAGATTGTAGCTTCTACTTCCCTACAAACATCTAACTTTCTAGATAGGTTTGAACATCAACATTAGTGTCCTTGAATAAGGAGGACCAATAGTATCATGCTCTCAACATTTCGTGAGTCGTGACCTTCCATGCATGGTGTCCCCCAAATACACCTTGATAAAATTCCAATGTGATCTCTGATGTTTGGTTTTTGATGCACCAAGTGAGTAGGATTCCACTAGGATCCTTCCATAATAATCCTTTGGCTAAAATGAAATATTTCATTACTTTCAATTTTAAAGATCTGCATTTGGCCTTAGGAATCTTAGGTGGACATTCCAAATTTTGTAGAAAGAAGATGATATCTCAGTACCATGGATAATTTTGTAACTATGTGAGGTCCTTTAGGAAGGATTCTTGTGGATTCATTTCATCCAGTGGCAAGGGTTCTTGTGGATTCCTTTCTACTGGAAAGAGAGGTTCTTATGGATTATCTCCTATAGGATGAAGAGGTTCTTGTGGATTCTCTTTTTTTTTAAGAAGGAGGTTCTTGTGGATTCTCCTTTTCACATATATTGCAAATAGTGTCATTAGTACAAATTTCTAATGACACATGATTTGACTCGATCAACAATTTGGCCAGTCCTTAGCCCTTGGCCAACTTAGTAGGCTTAATCTCCATATCATATTCTTGTAACTTTTATATCCATTTTCCTCGTTGACCATAACTATTAAGTTGAATAAGTATTTTTTTTTACTGATACAAATGGTGTATAATCTATAACCCTTGAAATATTTCATCATAGCATAGCCTTGCTTCTCTAGGATAATGTACTTCAAATCGACATCCCTTAAGGCATGGCTCAAAAATTCTATAGGTTTCTCATACCCTTCTCCATTCATTTGCAACAAAACCATGGCTATGGTATACTCGGATGCAAAGGAGAAAATACGAAATTATCTTGAGGAATTAGGACTCACTAAGACTGAAGCTTACATGATGGCCTTCTTGATTTTCTCCAATGATTCTCTAGCTTCTGGGGTCCACCTAACTTCGTTTTTCTTCCTGAGCATGCATGTTATATGCTTTAGGAGTTCTGTAGAATTTATAATAAATATGGGTAGAAAATTTATCCTTCCCAAGAAGGATTGAACTTCTTTCTTGTTTCATGGGATTCAAATATTTGAAATGGCCTCTACCCGCTCTGGGTCAATATTGACACCTCCTTTTCAAACAATATGTCCCGACAACTTCCGTTATTGCAACTCAAAGAATGACTTCATAGGATTCAATGAGAGACCAATTTTTTAGCATTTAAGGAAGGTTTGTCTCAATTGTTCCAAATGATCATCATCCGATTTCGAGAAAATAATCATGCCATCTAGATAGATAACTATGAACTGGTCATCAACAACCCAAAAGGAATTTTATTGTACATGAAGGTAACCCATGATGTTGTGAATGTAGTCGTGTCTTTGTCATCTGGGTGCACTATTATTTTATTATAACCAGAGATTCCATCCATCATTGATATTTTAGATTCTCCTATAAATTCCTGCAATAAGTGGTCCATCTTAGGGAAGGGATAATTTTCCTTCAATGATGTAACACCCTCATCCCACATGTACCCAAGTAACTGGCCAACCAGGGTAAATATGCAACGATATGCCACTATAATGGGATTCAACTTGCTAGGTCACCTTAAGGAAGTGGAATTGATGGAAACCCACAACATAGACCCTCTATACCTGCTACAGGACTCCCATAAGCCTTCCACATCATCACCATGAGCATTCCCTGGGTCCCACTACATTTTTAGACCATTAAACCCCTTGAAGCTCCCTTGATATGGAAAAGGGTGCATCTAGGGACTTTTATCCTCAATCGTGTGCCTATGACTTCGGGATTTGTGCCACTTGTTCAAGCCCAAAGCCTAGGTCACTGTCCGAAACTCAATGAAGGGTTCAAAAATCAAATTTCACTATGGAACAAAGATACATTTGCTAAAATATCAATAGGGAATAGACTACACCCCTACTAGCCATGACAGCCATTTCGTCAAACATATCACAAATATGAAATCTACAGGTCCTAACAGCAGAGCGGAGCATAGGGATCTCATACTTATCTTAGATTCTCTATGAGGCATTAATTCCTTATCAAATTAGCTATGTTATCATCTATTAGGCCTTAGATACATTATTCATTCATTTACAAGTAAAAACATGATGAGATCCATACATAGCCACTGTCATAATACATGTTCATAATCATCGTAATAACAACAAAAATACCAAGGAAACAAAAACCATATAATCCAGATATAAACCAATATAATACTCATGAAATAACAAGGAGAAATAACCTCATATTAATGATGCAAAGGCCAACCAAGTTTGGGACTTCCATGAACCACCTGACAATAGATTGGACGAACCAAATATTTGTTTTAGCCAATCACCCATGTTCCATATTCCAAGCATGAATGTGGGACTTAAAACCAAACTCATCCAGGGCTTCCCGAGGCTACACCAACTCACCCTCATCAATAGAACCATGCTTTATTGTAATCCATCCTAGATCATTAGGCCATAAAACAAGCATGGATGCCTATAGATTTCTCCACCTACACCATGACGAATTTCCATGTCTCCTAGTCTCTAGGCTTTACTGCAATCCACATTGAATCACTAGGCCCTAACTGAGACCCCTCCCTCTAGACTTTACCATATATCACACCATTCACTGGCAAGGATTCCTAAGCTTAATCAAGGGAAACCACCTCTAGGATTTACCATATATCCCACCATAAACCGGTTGAGGATTCTTAGGCCCACCGAGGCACACAATACCTAGCTTTACAATAACCCACAATCTGGTTCAAGCGTCACTAGGCTAGTGGCTTTACCACAATCCGTAGTTTAGTTCTGGGATCACTAGGCCATGTGTTCTTCTTTTGTAGATCCACATCACTTAAATTTGAATCACATTGGAAATCTAGCTCAACCAAAACATGAGAACCCTATCACACCATGGCTATCCAGAAATGGAAAGTTTAGGCTGAAAACATTGTCACACCTAGAAAAACCCATGCCATGACAGCAAAGAACCACATGCAATACCATGCATGCCAAATATATCAAAGGAAATCACACATGGAAACTGATACCTGCAAAGAATCCTACTATAGCTTCTTGATCCTCCCCTTCATTTCTTGTTCCTTCCTTCCTCTTTCCTTCTTTGCCTTTCTTGATCCAAGAAAACTCTAAGTGCCCAAGAGTGAAAGGGAGAGAGAGAATAATGAGAGAGATCCAAAACTGAACTGATAAAAGGTTACATTGACCAAGCCTGAGCAAAAGCTTGCCAACTGATCCTCAGAAGCCTTTTTATTAATGAGGTCTTTGTTTTCTTCAATTTCCATTATTTTCCTTCATTTTTCTCCTCACATGAAATCTATGACCTTTCACCTTCCTTTTCTCCTATTTTATTTTTTTTCTTAAATAAATGTGAAAAAAATGTCATTTTTCCCTTCCAAAGTCGTTACCATTGCCTTTGCTAATTTCCTTTAGCCATAATAACCAAAATGAATACCCACTAAGTTGCTTTTCCCAACATTCAAATTGGAATACGTGTCCCATGACCTTGGTCTTATTTTTCCCTTATTAACGTTTACATGGAATTTTGACCAGGGTTGTTACAGAACCCTCCCCCTTGGGGGAACACCATCCTCAGTGATCAATGATACCTACAAATCAGCAAACTGCTAAAAAGAAAACATATTTCCCATGGAGATTTATAACACAGCTCGTTGCAGTATTTTCAATGACCACTATTGAAACATGACAACATATAATCATAATAACATAACACCCATAATTCTTATTGGAGCTTTATAGCTTAGATCGTTACAGTATTTACAATAACCACATATACACATATGCACATTTGCTAAACCAGCAAGTAAAATGATACGATGCCTACATCAACAAAAACGGAATCCAGAGGCACTCCACCCTTAAAAGTAGTACTAGGATTCAATTTTTTCCGAGGAAGTCTAGAATCCACTACTAAAGTCAAAGTTGCATCCAATGTCCAATGCTACAATCTTGTGCCACTTTTCCTCTCAACGAATAGTTATCCGCTCATTGTTCCAAGGAACACTGTCAATCTGCATCTAATTCCATCTGTAAATGATAATGACCCAAACAAAGCAATCATTGACCTTCCCTTTTGTGCTACACAGTCCCTCGAGCAATCGTTTAGGGGGTCAAAACTGCTCTGGATGTTCAGGACCTGAAAAATTGCTAAAAACAATAAATGTTGAAACAAACAAGGAAATAGATGAAACTAAATAGGGGGTCTTGGTGGAATAGGAGTGGCCATAAATATCCACCTGGATAATTCCTTCCCCCTTAAGAAGCAATGGTCTTGATTGCATGCAAAGCTTCCATGAGGTGAGGAAATTTTTGTTGAACCTGGTCCCTGGTGAACCACATGCCCTCGTGAAGGAGTTGGCCTGCTTTGACAACTCGATATAATTGTATCCTATGTTGGCGAGTGTTCTTGATCTGTGTTTCCATGATTTGATCATTTTTCACCTCATGCAGTCTGGGTTAAGCTCTGTTGGTGTGAGTTTTTTTGCAATGTCAGATGTGTCCAACAATGAGAGAAAGTATGGCCAAAGGCGATCTACATTGAAAACTGGGTGCAGACCAAGGAATGATGGGATGCTGCACTCGAAGGAATTTTCACCAACAGACTTGGCAATGGTGTATAACCCATATCAGAGTGGGTGAAGCTTGTAGTGGGGTCCAGCAAGGCGCTTCTTCTACAAATGTAGTCAAAATATATCGCCCACGTGGAACTTGTGCAACACTCGATGTTGATAATGGCACTGCTTGTACTTAGCATTGACTCTATCCAATATATCATAGAACTATTGGTGGATGTGTTGAATGTGCTCAATGAAGTTGTTAGCCCTTTCAACTTCGAACTGAACGTGAGCCGAATCTACCTGAGTGGCTGCAAATGGTATGGCCACATAAATGGGGCATAATGGTTGAAATCCCAACCCTACCTGAAAGGGGATGTGGCCTATTGAGCTATGGAGAGCTCTGTTGTAGCTCTGTTGGACATAGGGGAGACTTTCATCCCACGTGCATGGATGCTTCGAGTTTTACATATACAGAATGTGTATGATCATCATGTTGACAACCTTTGTTTGGCCATTAGTTTGGGGATGGAAATTCGTGGACTTAGTAAGTTTTGTGTCTAGCATCAATGAGAGACTTGACCAAAATGCACTCAGGAATCTATTATCCCGATCTAAGATAATTGACTGTGGAATCCCAAAGTGTACCCACACTCACTCAAAGAAGAGCTTAGCAGTGGCCTTTGTTGTGATACTCTTTTTGCAGGCCACCATGATGGCCATCTTAGAGAATCTGTCAAGGACCACGAAAATGCAACCGTTGTCGTGCTCAGTAGAAGGAAGGCCCGACATGTAATCCATGGAGACAGATTTCTGAGGCCGGGTAGGAGTAGGTAGAGGAGTAAATATACCTTACTTCTTGATGGTTGGTTTTTCAATGGCGCAAGTGGTGCAAGATCTAATGTACTTCCCAACATCCTGACGAAGTTTTGGCCAATAAAAATACTTCTACAATATCGCCACTATTTTCTCTATTTTGAAATGTCCAACGACCTGACTGTAGTGCGCATCCCAAATCATCTTAGCATGCTCACTTGAAGGAACACATATGTGTCCCAGGTGGCATAACAATGCATCCTGAAGGTGAAATTTTGGAACTTTCTTCCCTTGTAGGAGTGTTTGGTATATTCTATTGAATTCTAGATCGTTCTTGTAAAGATGTGGCCACCTTGATGTCTCATGCCCACAGGAGTCGATCAATGCCATGACCAGTGGTCGGTTGAGGAAATCAACGACGTTATTGGTGTTTCCCTTATTATACTTAATGTCCAAATGGAACTGTTGCAGATAGGTGGACCATTTATGATGGTGATCGTTTTAAAACTTCCCTTGTGTTGGTAAGAACTATAGAGGTCGGTGGTTTGTGTGGATGACCGTTTCCTTCCCCAAAATGTAATGCTTCCATTAACGGTAGGCCTACAAAATGGAATACATTTCTTTGTTGTAAGAGGGGTATTTTTGAACTGTGTCTAAAAGTGTCTCACTGTGGTAAGCCATTGGATTCCCATGTTAAGTAAGAATCACACCAATAGCATAGGCGGAGGCATCTGTCTCAATCTCAAATGGCTGTTACAGGTCTGGTAATGTGAGCACTAGTGCATAATAGAGGCGATTATTCAACTTGGAGAATGCTTTTTGTTGGATTTCCGACAAAAAAAAAAATTCTTTTGCTCCACCCTTAGTGACTTGACTTAAAGGCCAAGTGATATGAGAGAACCCCAACATGAACCTATGGTATAAATTGGAAAGATCCAAAAAGATGCGGAGCTCTATTGGAGTGGTTGGGTTTGGCCAATCCCGAATGACTTGTATCTTGGATGGGCGCACATGTACGCACTTCTCATCAATGATGTATCCCATATATTGAACTTGGGTTAGGCCAAAGGTGCATTTCTCCAAGTTAGCACATAGCTTGTGTTGTCGCAAGGTTTGAAGGACCGTTGAATATGGTGGAGGTCCTCTTCCCAACTCCAGCTGAATATTAAGATGTCATCTAAATACACCACCATGAATGCATTGGTTTAGGGTCGCAAGATGTCGCGGAGGCATCTATCATCAATCTCATGAAGGTTGTGGGGGCATTCCTCAATCTGAACAACATGACCAACCATTTAAAAAGGCTCTCCTTAGATTTGAAGGCAGACTTCCACACATCAGAGGGCTCGATAGGCACCTGGTGATAACCTGACTTCAAGTCAATATTGCTGAAATATTTGGCCCCTTTGAGCTGGTCCAAAAGGTTATCAATCCATGGCATTGAATGCCTATTCAGGATAGTGGCCTTGTTCAGTGCCTGATAGTCAATACAAAGTCTCCAGGTCCCATCCTTCTTCAGTACCAATACAATTGGTCTCCCACAAGATGATGAGCTTGACCTCGTGCGCCCTTTATGCAATAGTTCCTGAATCTACCTCTTGATATCATCATTCTCCATAACAAAGCATCGATAGATCTGTCCATTGGGTAGTGGCGTGCCTAGGGTCAGATGGATGGAGTTCTTGACCTGACAGTGCAGAGGTACCCCTGTGGGTGAGGCGAAAATATCCATGTACTCCTCCACGACCTTATCCATCTATTGTTGCTTTGCAGATGAGCCTTGCCTGGAAGTTGTGGCCACAACCTTCTTCTTTCCTTGGTGGCAAATAATGAGGGAAACAAATTTCCTGGTCTAGGAAATGATCTTAATGCATTGCTTTGCAGTGATCAAAGAGATGGTAATAGATGGGGCTACCTCTGGTATCCTATACAATGTATTAGCCAAAGTAATAATCATAGAGCGAGGTCTAGACTCATATACATCATGTCACTTCCACAAGTATGGTTTTCCTAACAATACATCGCAAAATTCAAGAGGAGAAACGTCACACAGTACCTCATCCTTGAAGGGCTTGATGCTGTAGGGAAGGCAGAACTGCTAGCTAACGCGAAGATCTCATCCTTGGTGAAGCCACCTAATGGTGTATAGATGCAGATGTGATGTAGTCTTTAGACCCAACCACTTCATGACCTCTACTGAAATGAAGTTCTTTTGGCTCCCAGCATCAATAATGAACTGCAGCAGAGAACCCTTCACCCACATCTATGAGTGGAAGAGGCATTCCCCCTCCTCTAGATCTTCAGGTTCAATATTCTGGATCTTAGTGGTGGTCACAGTGGCACTGGGCTCCACATCAATAATATTCTTCCCTTTATCAGTTCCCTTATCAGGTTCTGATTCATAGTCGGAACCTGCGTATGATTTAGAAGCCTTCATCTCAGCCACTAGTGACTGCTTGGCCTTACACTCACTTTTATTGTGAGTGGAGCTCTTATGGAACTCACACCATTTTATCATGTCCTTCTTCATCTTCATGGTGTTGTTCTTTGCATGTGGCTTCGGCGAGTTGTTCTAGGTAGCCCCATCTTCGCTTGGTCCTTTGTTCTATGGTTTGGGGGCGCCTTTTCCTTGCTTTGGATTTGTAGATCCAAAGTCTTGCTTCTTTTGTTTAAACTTATGCTCAATCTTGACAGCGTACCGATACATCATGTCGAGTGACGAAATGCCTAGGAAATCCATCTCGTCTTGGATGTACTTGTGTAGACAGTCATGGTACTTCAGCACCAAATGCCGCTTAGTATCCCTAATACATAGCTTCGTGCGAAGACTATGGAAAATATTTGTGACCTCTGGCGCAACTTGGTCTCTTCCCTGTCATAGCGTCGTCCACTTTATGTATTTATCTTCATAGCTCCCAACAGGGTAATATTATTCCTTGATGGCATCTTGGAAAGAATTCCAAGTGGGTGCAGCTGAAAACAGTGAGGGTTCACTCTCGTCCTTTTGTTCATAGTAGGTTTCCCACCAATCCTTGACGTGTGTGGCAGCTTTGAGAAGTGCAAAAGTAATATTTTCCCAACTGGAAAAGTCATGAACTGAAAAATATCCTTCAAACATATTTAACCATTTATCTACAACATCTCCATCTATTAGGCCTTCGAATATGGGATTATCAAAGTTAACTTGTACCTTAAAAGGAATGGCACCTCCAGAGTGGCTGTTGGATGAAGATGCATCACATGTGGGTAGCTGTCAAAGGATCTAGGCAAATTTATCCATCATCGTGTTCCTCTATCGCTCGAAGTCTTCCTCGAGCAACATTTTGAAAGGATCTCATGCCCCCTCATCTTTCTTTTCTTCTACCGTGGGAGGTCGTCGAGTTTTGCGAGGCTGATCTTGCAATGGTTCAACCAAATCAAGCTCTAACTCCTTATACCCTGACCTCGTTGGGGACATGCAAAGAAAAATAGAGAAAGAGCATACCGCTCTGATACCACTTATATGAAATTAAACAGGGACACAACAACTTACAGATATAATCATAAACACAAAGATGCAACAAAAAACACTTCATTTCATTAATAGAAAAATATTAAACTATGCTTACAAACAGAATGGGAATAAGATATCTCGAACGATGGTAGCTTATCTCTGAGAAGAGATGTGGCACCTACATGCCTCTGAATTGTGTTACAATGAGGCTCAAGGGCCTATTTATTATTGGAAAACATGAGAAAACCCTAAACAACCAAAACCCTAACCCCAGGAGATGTACCACCAAGAGTTTGTGGGGCCCATTGGGGTTAGTTGGGTAGCCAACTTCCCAGGGTCGTAACTTGGTCATATTATCTTCATTTGGCGTGTATGATATTATTGGAAAGGTCTCTCCGAATACTACTAGTTTCACCACAAGCCCCTGCCTATGGCTACAAGCCTGTCACAGACCCCAAAAAAACATCGTTTAGGTGGTCAAAACTACTCCGGAAGTTCAGGACCCGAAAAAATGCTAAAATTAGAAAATGTTGAAATGAACAAGGAAACAGATGAAACTAACTAGGGGGTCTAGGTGGAATAGGTGGGTGGCCACTAGTATCCACCTAGATCATATATGTACACAACAGTGCATATCCAACATGTACATAGCACCATATATACCCAACATTGCATATGAAATCTACACACAACACCATATATACAACAGGAACACAACATCATGTGTACAATCATTGAATATACAATATGCACTTCACATCCAAAACCACACTGTCTCTACTAAGAAACCTTGTTTCTAGTGTCTCTCTTCCATCCATGCTTATTCCAACATGTCGCAAAGCACATTGTTTTCATTTTGCCGATGTATCCTTTAGTGTTACTTGTAATAACATAAACATAGGCATAATACAATCATACAATATCAATTCATATCCACATGATACTAACCTCATATATTTATCATAACTAGTCTCCCCACTTGATTCCCCATAAACTAGGAACCTCTTCATGCCATTCACCTACATAAGCAATCATTCCTCCACATGAATGATTCCTAACAACCCTGACAAACGTCAACATACATAATACATATATACACATAAAAATTAGCATAAAAATAATCATGATCCATGATGACCTTGTCAGACATGACATACATACATACATGTATACATATAAATATCAACATAAAGCAACCATGATCCCTAATGACCTTGCCAAAGAACAATGTACATACATACATATATGCATATAAACATTAGCATAAAGAAATCATTATCATAGCATAATTACTAGATACTATAAGGCCAAGGATAAGACATCTCCTTTTATCTGTTTACATCATGCACAACATTGAGAACAATGATTCCCAACATGGCCAAGGCATCGGATGCCTCAAGTCCATTTACTATACCTTTCCTATTACCTTTCTCATGATTCTTCTACTATCATTCATTTATCCTAATGGACCCAACCAATCCAACTGATTGTACTCTTGCCTTCAACTTCCCTTATACATGCACTGACATTCATCTGAGTCTTACATTTCCTGTTGGATTTCAGTCAGGTCTACTTGAGCTCCACTAACTTTCATCTTTTCCAAACCAATTCCCAAGACTCAAAACTTAAAAGGAAAGAACAAGAAACAAACAAGAAGAAGACCATTAAAACCAATAACAACACCACACCACAAAAAAGTGGCAAGGCCTTGCACCAAACATAAACAAAACCGCAAATCAAGCTCAAACAAATCACAAAAGACCGAAATCACAAGGCTAACAATAGACACCATGAATCAATTGCACAATTCCCAAGGAAAGCTCAACCCAAGCATTCTTCAAGATTTCATGGCAACCTCTTTTACCATGCAACTCCCTGCATCACACTACCAAAAACACATAATTGTCAATGTATATGTTATCACTCCAAAATTTCTCTAGAGTTGTTAGAAAGAAATGATAGAGGTAACCACAAACCTACTTTGGAGATTAGGATATTTCCTTCCTAATACTCAGAGAGGGATCTCTATTTATGATTTAACTTCGTTTATTTAATTGATTTTAGGCTAGTTATGATTGTACTTGGGTTTTGATTTTTATTTGGTGGTGGGATCACTTACCTAGATGAAGAGAGGGATGTCTTTTACCGTTTGGCTATGGGGTGAAATTTCAAGCAAACAGGACTAGACCAAGTTCTAAAAATAGTGTCTACAGGGCAAGGTAGCTGAGTTATTTCAGATCTTTAGGCTCGAACGGTGAAGTGGTTTTCAATTGGACCAAAGGAGAAATTAAGGGTTCCTTAGACTAGTTTATGAAAGAAGTGAAAGAGGTCAACTGGGATGGGAGAGCAATTAAGGATTCTTAGATCCCAATATCAGAAGAAAACATAGAAATGATTAATTGTTCAAGACAGGGTGTATTCAGACAAATTCTGAAATAAATTTCCAGTTAATTCATTCACTTTAGATAACATGTAAGTTTGTGAGATACACAAGAAAATAACAAATTTGACAAAGAAAATACTTCACTGTAATAGCTCAACACATGAATCCTATAATGAAATCTCTTTATTACGTAGTCTAGTCCACTGACTTGAAAAAATTGGTACAATAACCCTCAGGTTTCTTAGCAATATAACTCTACAAATGTATAGCAATCCACACTCAATACTTCGAATTATGAAGTATTTATACAAAAATAGTTTACAAAATATCCTAAACTGCCTTGGGAATTAATCTAGGAGAAAGAAATATATTCATGCAAGAAGATAGAGACAGATGTTCAATTGTTGTATGATGTCCCTGTTTATTTGGTTGTGTTGTCTTTATGCTCTGATATTTTGATGTTTATTCTATGCCTTGCTGTTGGTCTTCACGCTGACTGTTCCTTTTACTTTTCCCTTTCTCAACTGATACACTTTACCTGGTACTCTTTCACCTGGCTGATCTATAATTTTCCTTTCACTGGCTGTTTTCATATTTACTATATATTTTTACATTTTGACTATGCATTTTTATAGCAAGTCATTTGACTTCTCCCAAATATCTGCATCTGGTAATTTGATATTTACCATTTTCCTGTAGATTTCATCTAATTATATATATTTAGCAAAAGTGGGCCTATTCACAAAAGGATGTTTTACCTCATGCTAGAGGTAAAACAGGTTCTCAAATGTCTGATATAGATCCTTTCCAGTAGACATCCCCTTCATTGAATAATTACTTGCCTGATCCCTTGCCACCTCTCTTATCCTTCTATTGTATTCTTTTGGTGGCATCAATTTTTCATTTATCACCAAGGGATTTGGTAGACCTTTTTGCCTTAAAACATCAAATTTTACCATGAACCTATCTATAGCCAATTGCATGGTTTGGCATTTGTCCTCAAGGTTTAACATCAAATTCCTCTTGGTGAGGACCTTTTTCACTTTTAGTATTGTGCCTGTCTTGTCAACTATGTCCAGCTCCTACAATTCATATTTGTTTTTGGAGTTAAGGAAATGAATTATTCTAGTGGCTTCCTCTGGCATGTCTCCAAGTTCAGCCTTAACTCTTTGTATGGATTTTGTAGCCTCTTTAACTAACTCACTTTGTTCAAAAATTACCTGAATGGATAGCCAAATATCATTGACAGAGCCAATGATATTGGCCCATAATTGTTCCTTAGCTTGGCTAAGTGGCTCCTTTAACGTTAATTCTTTCTCCAAGCTCTTCATCCTTTCAATCAACCTGGTCGACTTCTAAAATTCTTCCTTGTGCATAATCTGTGCTTATTATCATTCTCTAAACTTGTTATCTTTTCCTTAAGCTTGTTTATCTTTGTGGTCTGAATGGACATGTCTTCTAATGCCTTAACCAATTTACTTGCCTCATCACCTGGTGTTATCAAGAAATCTAGTGTCTATGCAAAGCTGCTAGTCCCACTAAGATGGGTAGCTATCTTAGAAACAAACAAACTAAAGCCACTTTAATTTTCCTTTATGAGAAGTAGATAGGAGAAGAGCGAAGAATACCAACCTCAATCTTTCGTTTAGTTCCTTGCTTGTTCCTTCTCCCCTCTGATAGATATTTTCCGCTCCTTCCTTGATTACCCCGCTTCAAAGAGTACCTATAAAGTCAAAGCAGCATAATACCTTCAAAGTACAGACATCTACAATCATAAACAATATAGGACCAAATATATATTGACCACACAAATGCATATATCATCAAACATACAAGAATGTGGAGGAAAACTTGAATAGATTTATTGATATAAAGATTAGAAGAGAGGATTAAAACCCATTGATCTGACCCAGTGTCATCCTCCTAGCATGAAAGCCCTTCTTCACCTCATGAAAAGCTTAGATCACCCAACACTATGATGTTCCACCAAGAATCCCGTAGCACTTCCTTACAAGATACAAAATTCCAGCCCCAGATCCCTGGATGAGGGATCCATATAGATGTTTGTAGGGGGGTGAGTCAGCTTCTGGGATTTTGATTAGTGTCTCTCTCTGATAGTTCTTTGTTCCACTTGGAGATTCATTGATCTCTTACTCATTCCCTGGGCGAATTCAGAGAGGCAAGTGTCACATGAGAAGTTTCTGGAAGATTCCATGATCATCCACCTTGCAAACTATCTCTGCCATTTGTCTACTCTCGCCCATCACACCCTACAGAAGGGCTCTTCAGTGTGCATCACACTTTTTGCATGTGACAGGTGAGATGCATCGCACCCTTAGCATTGGGTAGTCTGTATGGTCTAGTTTTGACCAGTTCTGAGTAGTTTTCTGTGGAGAAATTCTGGGAGATGATGTATTCAGCTAACCTTGTTCCTTTAGGGTGTGAAACAACACTTTTAGGGACTCAAAATCCCTTCGTTTATGGACATATATGATTAAGGTTGCAGTACCCAAATATGTTTATAACAGTTGCCCCCTAAAGCATGAGGTCGTAAATCTTTTGATGTCGGGTGAAATGCTTTATCGTGAGGATCCAAGGTTTTTCGAAATGGAAGGTGACCTGTAATAAGATACAATACAATACATTATCTTCATAACATTTTCATGATCTAACTGAGGCGGGCATTCCCATGCTTATCTTTATAAATTCATTTTCATGTACATAGGACAGACAACCGTCTGTATGGCAGACTAATGATTTTGATAGAGTCATCATCCTTTGATTTGGATGATCATCTATTCAGCAATTATGTACATTTGATGTCTTTATTTTTCCTAAATATATCGCAGCCCGAATGGATGAAACTAGATTCGGGGTCTTCAAACTTGTCCAATCTTTTCGCAAAGTACAAGTCGATCCATGTGAAATAATGTTCTGGAGTTGAACATGGAAAGATATCGCCTGATTACCAGCCAATGATGTAAGCTATTAACAGGCGCAAGAGGAATCACTGATAATGATGATGACCCTCAAGGTACGACAGTACAATTCACGTGGTGTGAAAATGGTACTTGGCGTCGAACACCATGCAAAATCTTTCGGTCGAAGGCCATTGATGTAAACCTGTCGCCATAAGTGAGAAACTTGCCATTGAGGCATGCAAGCTTCAAAGTACTGAAAGGGTTGTCCCTAGGTCGACTTCTTGGATAATGAGTTGTCATCGAAAAGAAGTGACCCATCGTAGGAGGGCCTTGATGAATCCCACATCTACGACATGGAACAGATAAAATGATTTTGCGTAGGTGAAAACGATCTGATGATACAGGGTTCAGGGTGGCAGTCATGAAAGAATTAAGGGTGAAGGTATTGCAGCGGATGAGACACAAGCTGGGTTGATGAATCCTCTGAGTGACTTATCTTGAACATATCAGCGACACTAAAATGGATTGCTAGCATTAACCCCAAAAATAGATGGTACGGTGGACCAATGGTAATATGACCGGTGAACAGAATAACCCAACCCGACCCAATCATGGTGATGAAGCGAAAGTGTCATGTTCAAGAGCGACTTGCTACCAATAAATTTTCTTCAAGTTTTCTTCCCAATTTTTCCCAGTCATTGCTGACCAGTACCTTTTTATTTTTATCGAGCTTGAGGAGGATAACATATGCTTGTTCTATAATTTTCCCTTCGAGCAAACCCATCGCTATGTTTTAACGAGCCTAGCGATAGTCAAACTTGTTCTTGTCCACATGGACAAGTTTGTCACTATTGTTTTAACGAGTTTAACGACAAAGATAACTCGGTTCTTTTCAATTTTAGAGAGTCTGAAAAGAGACAGAAAGGAAACTCCGGTATTCCTTTTTCGTAATATAATCCCTTAAGTCCGAAAAAGTATAAAATAATACGAAAGGGATGAATTTTCGATACTTTTAATGAGCCGAACAAGACAAGCGCTTGATCTTTTTGTATAATAATCCCTCAGGTCCAAAAAGATTAAAATCTAGAGGAGGGATAGCACTTATGATACCTTTGACGAGCTGGAGAGGGCAATTGCTCGGTAATCTTTTCATATTTTATGAGTCAGATGAAAAGAGCTTAAAGGAGACTCATTTTTGAGGAACGAGTGATATTTTCGGGTAGTAGCTGGTTCCAGGTAAGGTTTGGAATTTTCCAGTCACGGCAGTGTTACGAGCATGGCTAATAGAATCACTCATCGCAATTGTTCCTCAAAAGGGTAAACAATCAAATGGAGGCATATGATTGGCTAAAACAGAGTGGAGGTGATGGTACAAACACGACCAAGGCTCAAAAGATGATGATAATGCATTCGCAATGGTTATTTACCAGAGGTTGGTTCATTTTTTAATGAGCTTAAACTCTGGCGCAACATATGCTCATCACTTAGGTTTAATTTTTAACGAGCTTGAACTTTGCGTAAAACTACTCGTGCCAGTCGTATAATAAGGATGTCTCATCGATAGGTTCAATTTTTAAGGAGCTTGCACCATTTGGAACTCTGCTCCAAATTATTTCTTTATGTAATCTAGGAATGAACAATCCTACGAGTTTAAAGGGTTAAGAATCTACAAAATAAGAAAATAAATGGTCGCTTTTCACTTCCATGCAAAAAGGTTTGCATGCCCCTAGGTATAATGAAGTAGAGTCTCCAGGTTACCCTTCAATTTGCAAACAAAGCATTTGCTCTGTCAGGGAAGGCATACCCTTTAACATACAAAGTAGAGTTTCCAGGTTACCAAATGAAAGTTCTCACATTTGCAACATTGCTCCATTCGCATTTGCAGACAAAACACTTCATGGGCGATGTCTATCGAAATAGACAAAGGTGAATGGCGCAGTTGCCTCCATTCACATAACTTTGACAAAGGAATCTTATTTCAGTCTAATCCCATTTTCCTAAATGGACGGGTGTGTCAAACCAGTCATATATCCTTCACGGAAACCTACCCTATACCCAAAGTTTTCCTGCCGAAGCAAACCAGGGTGCATGCCCCCTGGGTTTCAGTCATGACCACCGAATTACTCGCGCTCTTCAGGTGGACAGACTAGAGATTGATGAGACATTCCTTGCCTGAAAAGACCAGTTAGGGATGGCATTTGACTATTAGCTATGTATGAGCTGGGGAATGAAAGCTGGTCTACGAGCTGGACCACTCTGCCTTCATGAGGAAAACACATTACTCGAAAGAGTGAGGAGACAATGGCTCCCAAGCTATAAATATAGTCACACCTGAGGAGTAGAATATAATCTAAAGGTCCTTGGACTACCATTACATTCAGATAGACAGTTTTCCCTCTCAAAGTTATAGGCAAATTTGGAAGGATCCCCAACGTTCGACTGGTTCCTTTGTCGAAGCCTGTCAGATTTCGCATCTCAGGCAGAAGTGATGGTGAACCAATCGCTTTCCAAGCAGTTGAGGAAAGAATACTCACAGAAGCCCCTTCATCTATGATAGTACCAACCATGACCATTCTGTAAGCTTGTATAATGATTCGGAATGGTACATTAGATGGTAGACGAGGTCTTCCTAGTAGATTCCAGTCGAAGGAAATGACTAGGTTGCTCGGAGGTGGGACCGAATAAACGGCCGGATATGACTCTGACAAACTTCCTTCCTGCGGTAAAGGAATGGGTAGATTGCCCCAATGTTCATCGGAGTCTGTGTTTACAAAACGAATTTGAATGGTGTCATTCTCATTCTCTTCGGTGACTGTATCATCTGAAGACGGACCTTCCGAATACAAGACTGGGTCGACTGCCATCTCGACCTGATGAATTTGGTCCAGTGTACACTCAAAGGGTTTATCTTCAATGATAGATTCTTCGACCAACCACAAAGGTGTGCCAGTCAGATTTTCAACTAGAGACGGACTCGGCAAGAGTTTCTTGTATCCAGGAGGAAACCGTAACAGTGAAGCAAGATGGTTATCCAAGACTCTTTTATCTTCGTCCAGGAAGGGACAACGGTGGACGGCATGATCGCATTCACACAGTCTAAAGGAAATTTATATTTTCCTTTCTCCCTAGAGACTTCTTTTTCACTAGTTGACGGTGTACTCTCAACATGATCATCAGAGGTTGACGACACCGGATTGTGCAAACGAGGAGACCAATCCCTTAAGATCCAAGGGATGCAAGGACAATCTCGATGATAGTGGTCTCCTTTGCAAATGACACATGGAGATTTGGGTTTGGACGGTGCAGTGTGTGGATTTTCACTAGATGATGCATGGTTGCCCCTTTTTGCCTTTGGCTCCTTCTTCTTCTTCTTCTTCTCCTTCCCTTTCTTCTTCTTCTCAGTTACTTGGTTTTTAGCTTTACCAGCTTCACCAAGCGAAGAGGAAGGAGGGGAGGGAGAGACAAATGAAGTAGAAGGTTGGGGGGTAACTCTAGTATCACCTAGTTGCTGATTTGATTGCTCAAGAATCACAATGCTTTGAACGACAGAGGTCAAGAAGAGCCATATTGGCAAGCTGATTGTCAGTCCTGGAAGGGACAATGTGGCCATATGAGGTGCACCCACATCTCCCCAAGAGGAGAAAGGACTAGGATTTCCCCCAAGGGAAAATCCTTGGTTGGTGGACTCCATTTTCTCAACCTAAAGACCAACGACGAAAAAAGTGACGTTATTCCGATTAAAATAAATTTTATGACACTTTGACACAACTTGCTTTTTCAATTTTTAAGAGTTAAGAAAAAGCTAAAGATGACTCTAGTCGCCTTCTATTTTTAATGAGCCTGAAGTGACAAGTGCTCAGATGGACCTTTTCTTTTAAGGAGTCTGAAAAGGAACGAAAGAGACTACTCTAGAAATCTAGATAGAGGGATTACTAAACCAATCGCAAAACTGCAGAAAAATATTTATGGTATGGCAGTCAATCTTCCCGAATGTTGTGTTCAGTGCATTGCGATCGATAGGGTGGAAGACACGGCTTCCTAAGGATAAAGGATATAGCCTATTGTGGTCTCCCAATATATACTTGATTGTACTTGGGAGCACAAGTTCGTACTGGCACTTGTCATCTCAAAGAGGAGGAATCACCCAAACTACGATGAAAGCGATAGTTACCAGGCTTTACAAGCTGGAATACGTCTCTAGCCTAGACTTCTAAATGTTGTGCATTAGGTTCCAAAGTGTTTTTATGTTCATTGAATTTATTTTACAGTTGATCTTTCTTAAGAAGTTTGCCTTTAAGGTTCACCGCATGATGTAGATATACAATTCCTAAAATGCGATCTGAAATGATAAACAATCGTTTATTCTTCTTTTTGTAATGAAAATCCTAGCTACTAAGGAAAGAGAAGAGGGATTCTTTCAACATAGAGCAGAGAGCACACACTAGATGCACTGTCCTAAATAAAAATCAACAAGCAGTCTAAATGCAAATGCACATGCATGTATTTGTTTTCCGCTTTCTTAATGTGTGGATGACAAAAAGAATGCTAAGTACAAATTTGAAATTTTGAATTATCTTTTCAAAGCAACAGTACTAACAATTTTCTCTTCAAAAGACAAAAGGAAGACAATGACGACACTTTGCGATTTTGAATTGAAAACTACTTTCGACACTTGAAAAACTATTAATTCAAATCAAATACAAGAGTAATAGTGTAATCTACCATCAAGAATAGTAGGATTATTTTCATTGACTGAAAACGACACTTGCGACACTTCCAAATCAAAAGACGACAGTTCGACTAAGCTACTTCTCTGTAAAGGAGAACTGTAAATGGCGAACACTACATAAAAACATTCACAATTATTTGTACAATGGAGGCTGAATAATGCAAAGGAAGGGAGTTTCCACAGTGATATACTGATCACAGATAGCAAAACCCCTGAATAAAGTTGAAGAGAGTGAAGAAAAACCAAAATCTGGAGGCAGAAACAATCTTATCTAATCATCGCACTTGTAACACAAGGAAACAGGGATGCATCTCACCTACTACACATGGGAGGTGTGATACATCTAGATTGCCAAGAGGAGAAGGTGCGATGGTCCAGGGACGAGACTTCAACTTGGTTTTTGGTCACAGTTTGTAGCTTAGTTGAGGGATTTAGGCCGAGCTAATGATAGTCAGTAAATGTAAATCACAGGGGCTGATCTAATGAGGTTACTCAAGCCACCACCAGGGCAATTAGGATGTTTGCAAATCAATTGTTCAGTTTATAAACAAAACTCGGAGATAGACTGAGGCAGCATTGATTTACTTTGCACTTGCATAGAAAATGCAGTTTGAAGGCTAGTTGGCTTAACTTCAGGCTCCCACTATAGTTTATAAAGCAAACAAATATAGACAAGCAAACAAGCTATTCGCTCCCCAGTGGAGTCTCCATTTTGTTATCGAGAAATCTAGTGTCTATGCAGAGCTGTTAATCCCACTAAGACAGGTAGCTATCTTAGAAACAAACAAACTAAAGCCACTTTCGTTTTCCTTTATGAGAAGTAGATAGGAGAAGAGCGAAGAATACCAACCTCAATCTTTCGCTTAGTTCCTTGCTTGTTCCTTCTCCCCTCTAATAGATCTTTGCCGCTCCTTTCTTGATTACCCTGCTTCAAAGAGTACCTTAAAGTCAAAGTAGCATAATACCTTCAAAGTACAGAGATCTACAATCATAAACAATATAGGACCAGATATATATTGACCACACAAATGCATATATCATCAAACATACAAGAATGTGGAGGAAAACTTGAATAGCTTTATTGGTATAAAGATTAGAAGAGAGGATTACAACCCATTGATCTGACCTAGCGTCATCCTCCCAGCATGAAAGCCCTTCTTCACCTCATGAAAAGCTTAGATCACCCAACATTATGATCTTCCACTAGGAAACCAACAACACTTCCTTACAAGATACAAGATTCCAGCCTCTGGATCTCTGGGATGAGGGATCCATATATAGATGATTGTAGGGGGGTGAGTCGGCTTCTGGGATTTTGATTAGTGTCTTCTCTCTGATTGTTCTTGATTCCACTTGGAGATTGATGTTCTCTTACTCATCCCTGGGTGAATTCAGAGAGACAAGTGTCACAGGAGAAGTTTCTGGAAGATTCCATGATCATCCACCTTGCAAACTGTCTCTACCATTTGTCTACTCTCGCCCATCGCAACCTACAGAAGCGGTTTCCAGTATGCATAACACTTTTTGCATTGAGCAGGTGAGATGCATTGCACCCTTAGCACTGGGCACTCTGTATGGTCTAGTTTTGACCAGTTCTGAGCAGTTTTCTGTGGAGAACTTCTGGGAGATGATGTAATCAGTTGACCTTGTTCCTTTAGGGCATGAAACAACACTTTTAGGGACTTAGAAGGCCTTGGTTTATGGACATATAAGATTGGGGTTGCAGTGCCCAAATATGTCTATAACAGTTGCCCCCTAAAGCATGAGGTCGTAAATCTTTTGATGTCGGGTGAAATGCATTATCATGAGGATCCGAGGCTTTTCGGACTGGAAGGTGACCTATAATAAGATATAATACAATACATTATCTTCATAATATTTTCATGATCTAGTTGAGGCGGGCATTCCCATGCTCAGCTTTATAAATTCAATTTCATGTACATTGGATAGACAACCGTCTGTATGGTAGACTGATGATTCTGGTAGAGCCATCATCCTTTGGCTTGGATGATTATCTGTGCAGCTATGATGTACATTTTATGCCTTTATTTTCCTAAATACATCACAGCCTGGATGGATGAAACTAGATCCGCGGTCTTCAAACTCATTCAATCTTCCCGAAGTACAAGTTGATCCATGTGAAAAGATGTTCTGAAGTCGAACATGGAAAGACATTACCTAATTACCAACCAATGATGTAAGCTGTTAACAAGCACGAGAGGAATCATCGATAATGATAATGACCCTCAAGGTACTGCAGTACAATTCACGTGGCGTGAAAATGGGACTTGACATTGAACACCATGCAAAATCTTTCGGTCGAAGGCCATTGATGTGAACCTGTCGCTGGAAGTGAGAAACTTGCCATTGAGGCATGCAAGCTTCAAAGTACTGAAAGGGTTGTTCCTAAGTCAACTTCTTGGATAATGAGCTAACGTCAACAAGAAGTGACCTGTCATAGGAGGGCCTTAATGAATCCCACATCTATGACACGAAAAGGAGAAAGTGATTTTGTGGAGGTGAAAACGATCTGATGATACAAGGTTCAGGGTGGCAGTCATGAAAGAATGAAGGGTGAAGGTATTGCAGCAGATAAGACACAAGCTAGGTTGGTGAATTCTATTAGCGACTTCTCTTGAACATATCAACGACATTGAAATGGATTGGTAGCGTTAACCCCAAAAATGGATGCTATGGTGGACCAATGATCATATGATCGGTGAATGGAATAACCCAACCCGACTCAATCATGGTGATGGAGTGAAAGTGTCATGCTCAAGAGCGACCTGCTACCAATCAAGTTTCTTCAAGTTTTCTTCCCAATTTTTCCCCAGTCATTTATGACCAATACCTCTTTATTTTTGTCAAGCTTGAGGAGAACAACATATTCTTGTTCTATAATTTGCCCTTCGGGCAAACCCGTCGCTATGTTTTAATGAGCATAGCAACAGTGAAACTCATTCTTGTCTGCATCAACAAGTTTGTTGCTATTGTTTTAATGAGTTTAATGACAAAGGAAACTCAGTCTATTTCAGTTTTAGAGAGTCTAAAAAGAGACGAAAAGGAAACTCCAATAATCGTTTTTCATAATATAATCCCTTAAGCCTGAAAAAGTATAAAATAATACGAAAGGGATGACTTTTAGATAGTTTTAACAAGCCGAACAAGACAAGCGCTCGATATTTTTGTGCAATGATCCCTCAGGTCCAAAAATATAAAAATATAGAGGAGGGATGGCACTTCCAATCACTTTAATGAGCTGGAGAGGCCAATTTCTTGAAAATCTTTTCATATTTTATGGTTCAGATGAAAAGAGCTTAAAGAATTGTTTTTTGAGGAATGAGTGAGGTTTTCGGATAGTAGATGGTTCCAAGTAAGGTTTGGAACTTTTCAATCACGGCAGTGTAAAGAAGGTGGCTAATAGGATCACTCGATGTAGCTGTTCTTCAAAAGGGATAAACAATCAAATGGAGGTGTATGATCAGTGAAAAAAGAGTGGAGGTGATGGTGAGAACATGACCGAGGCTCAAAAGATGATAATGATGCAATCGTAATGGTTATTTACTGAAGGTGGGTTCATTTTTTAATGAGCTTAAAATCTGGTGGAACATATGCTCATTGCTAGGTTTATTTTTTAACGAGCTTGAACTTCGTGTAAAACTACTCATGCCAGTCGTATAATAAGGATGTCTCATAAGTAGGTTCATTTTTTAGGGAGCTTGCCCCATTCTCAACTCTACTTTGAAGCCTTTCATTATGCAAGCTAGGAATGACCAATCCTATGAGTCTAAAGGGTTAAGAGTCTAGAAACTAAGAAAATAAATGGTCACTTTTCACTTCCCCCAGGTATAGCGAAGTAGAGCTTCCAATTTACCATTCATTTGCAGATAAAACACTTCCTCGGCTTTGTCGGGAATAGACATAACTTTTGACAGAGCAATCTTATTCCTGTCTAATCCCTTTTTCCTAAATGGACGGGTGTGTTAGACTAGTCATATATCCTCTGCAGAAACCTACCCTATACCTAAAGTTTTCCTGCCGAAGCAGACTAGGGTGCATGCCCCCTGGGTTTCATTCATATTCACCAAATCACTCACGTTCATCAGGTGGATTGACTGGAGATTGATGAGACATTCCTTGTGCAAAAAGACCAGTTAGGGATGGCACTTGACTATTAGCTATGTGTGAATTGGGGAATGAAAGTTGGTCTACTAGCTGGACCACTCTGCCTTCATGCGGAAAACACATCACTCGAAAGAGTGAGGAAACAATAGCTCCCATGCTATAAATATAGTCACACTCAAGGAGTAGATTGTAATCTAAAGGTCCTTGGACTACCATTACATTCAGATAAACAGTTTTCCTTCTCAAAGTTATAGGAAAATTTGGAAGGATCCCTAACGGTTGACTAGTTCCTTTGTTGAAGCCTGTTAGATTTTGTATCTCAGGTAGAAGCGATGGCGAACCAAGCACTTTCCAAATAGTTGAGGAAAGGATACTCACAGAAGCCCCTTCATCTATGATAGTACCGACCATGACCATTCTGTAAGCTTGTACTATGATTCGGAATGGTACATTAGATGGTAGACGGGGTCTACCTAGTAGATTCTAATCGAAGGAAAAGACTAGGTTACTTAGAGGTGGGACCGAATAAATAGCCAAATACATCTCTGACGAACTTCCTTCTTGCGGTAAAGGAACAGGTAGATTTCCCCCGTGTTCATCAGATTCTGTGTTGACGAAAAGAATTTGAACAGTGTTGTTCTCATTCTCTTTGGTGACTATATCATTTGAAGGTAGACCTTCTAAGACAAGACTTGGTCGACTACCGTCTCGACCTGTTGACTTTGGCCCGGTGTGGACTCAGAGGGTTTATCTTCAATGATAGATGCTTCGACCAACCACAAACGTGTGTCGGTCATATTTTCAACTAGTGATGGACTCGGTAATAGTTTCTTGTATCTAGGAGGAAGCCGTAGCGGTGAAGCAAGACGGTTATCCAAGATTGTTTTAGCTTCATCTAGGAAGGGACAACGGTGGATGGCATGATCGCCTTCACATAGTCTACAAGGAATTTTAGATCTTCCTTTTTGTCCGGTGACTTCGTTTTCACTAGTTGGCGGTGTACTTTCAACATGATCATTAGAGGTTGAGGACACCAGATTGTGCAAGCGGGGAGACCAGTCCCCTAAGATCCGCGGGATGTAAGGAAAATCTCAATGATAGTGGTCCCCTTTGCAAATGACACATGGAGATTTAGGTTTGGATGGTGCAGTGTGTGGATTTTTGCTAGATAAGGTCTGGTTGCCTGCCTTTGTCGTTGGCTTCTTCTTCTTCTTCTCCTTCCCTTTCTTCTTCTTCTCAGTTACTTGGTTTTTAGTTTTACTAGCTTCACCAAGTGAAGAGGAAGAAGGAGAGGGAGAAACAAACAATGTAGAAGGTTGGGGGGTAACTCTAGTATCATCTGGTTGCTGATTTGATTGCTCAGGAATCATGATGCTTTGAACGACAGAAAGGACTAGGATTTCCCCCAAGGGGAAATGCTTGGTTGGTGGACTCCATTTTCTCAACCTAAGATCAACGAAAAAATAGTGACGTTATTCCGATTAAAATAAATTTTATGACGCTTTGATACAACTTGCTTTTTCAATTTTTAAGAGTCGAGAAAAAGCTAAAGATGACTCTAGTTGCCTTCGATTTTTAATGAGCCTGAAGTGACAAATGCTCAAATGGACCTTTTCTTTTCAGGAGTCTGAAAAGGAACGAAAGTGACTACTTTGGAAATCTAGACAAAGGGATTACCAAAACAATCGCAAAACTGCAGAATACTTTTTACGGTATGGCAGTCAATCTTCCTGAATGCTGTGTTCAGTGCATTGTGATCGATAGGGCGACAGACACGACTTCCTAAAGATAAAAGATATAGCCTATTGTGGTCTCCCAATATATACTTGACGGTACATGAGAGTACAAGTCTGTACTGGCACTTGTCATCTCAAAGAGGAGGAATCACCCAACCTATGATGAAAGCAATAGTTACCAGGCTTTACGACGCCGAAATACGTCTCTAGCCTAGACTTCTAAATATTGTGCACTAGGTTCCAAAGCATTTTTATGTTCATTGAAATTTATTTTACAGTTGATCTTTCTTAAGAAGTTTGCCTTTAAGGTTCACCGCATGATGTAGATATACAACTCCTAAATATGCAATCTAAGATGATAAACAGTCATTTATTTCTCTTTCTGCAATGAAAATCCTAGCTACTAAGGAAAGAGAAGCGAAATTCTTTCAACAAAGAGCAGAGAGCACACACTAAGATGCACTGTCCTAAATCAATCTCCACAAGCATTCCAAATGCAAATGCACATCCATGTATTTGTTTTTTTCTTTCTTAATGTGTGAATGACAAAAAGAATGCTAAGTACAAACCTGAACTATATTTTCTTTCAAAGTGACAGTACTAACAATTTTCTTTTCAAAAGACGAAAGGAAGACAAGGATGACACTTTGCGATTTTGAATTGAAAATTGCTTTCGACACTTGAAATACTATTAATTCAAATCAAATACAAGAGTCACAGTGTAATCAACTATCAAAAAGAGGAGGATTCTTTTCTTTGACTGAAAACGACACTTGCAACACTTTCAAGTCAAAATATGACAATTCAATTCAGCTACTGTTTGTAAAGGAGAACTGTAAATGGCGAAAAATACAAAAAAACATTCACAATTCTTTGTACAATGGAGGCTAAATAATGCGAAGGAAGGGAGTTTCAATAGTGGTATACTGATCACAGACAACAAAACTCCTGAATAAAGCTAAAGAGAATGAAGAAAAACCAAAATCTGGAGGTAGAAACAGTCTTATTTGATCATCGCACCTGTAACACAGGGAAACAGGGATCCATCTCACCTATAGCACATGGGAGGTGCAATGCATATAGACTGTCAAAAGGAGATAGTGCAATGGTCTAGGGACGAGAGTGGGCTTGGTTTTTGGTCACAGTTTGCAGCTTAGTTCAGGGATTTAGGTTGAGCTAATGATAGTCAATAAATACAAAGCATAGGGGCTGATCTAATGAGGTTACTTGAGCCACCACCAGGGCACTTAGGATGTTTGAAAGTCAGATGTTTAATTCATAAACTAACCTGGAGATTGACTAAAGCAACATTTATCTACTTCTTAATTGCATAACAAAAGCAGTTCGAAGGCTAGCTGGCATAACTTCAGGCTCTGTCTGTAGTTTATAAAGTAAACAAACTAGAAACAAGCAAACAAGCTATTCGCTCCCCAGTGGAGTTGCCATTTTGTTATCGAGAAAAATAGTGTCCATTCAGAGTTGCTAGTCCCACTAAGACAGGTAGCTATCTTAGAAACAAACAAACTAAAGTTACTTGCATTTTCCTTTATGATAAATAGATGAGAGAGAAGCAGAGAGTACCAACCTCAGTCTTCTGCTTGGCTCCTTGCTTGTTTCCTCTCCCCTTTGATAGATCTTTGCCACTCCTTCCTCGATTGTCTCGCTTCAAAGAACACCTGTAGAGTTAAAGCAGTATAATACCATCAAATCATAGAGATCTATAATCATAAACAATATAGGATCAGATATATATTGACCATACAAATGCATATATCAATTCAATATTCAAAGACATACAAGAATATGGAGGAAAACTCAAATAGCTTTATTGATAGAAGTAGTATAAGAGAGGATTACAACCCATTGATCTGACCCAGCGCCATCCTCCCAGCATGAAAGCCCTTATTCACCTCATGAAAAGCTAGATCACCCAACACTATGAGGTTCCACAGAGAAACCAATAGCACTTCCTTACAAGATACAAAATACCAGCCTCTGGATCTCTAGGATGAGGGATCCATATATAGATTTTTGCAGGTGGGTGATTCAGCTTTTGGGTTTTTGATTACTGTCATTTCTCTGATAGTTCTCAGTTCCACTTGGAGATTTCATGATCTCTTACTCATCCATGGGAGAATTCAGAGAGGCAAGTGTCATAGGAGAAGTTTATGGAAGATTCCATGATCATCCACCTTGCAAATTGTCTCTGCCATTTGTCTACTCTCGCCCATCACACCCCATAGAAGGGATTTCTAGTATGCATTGCACCCCTCATGTGCATTAGGTGGGATGCATCGTACTTTGACCATGGAGCAGGTGAGATGGTCTAGTTTTGACCAGTTCTGAGCAGTTTTTCATGGAGAACTTCTGGGAGATGATGTAATCAGCTGACCTTGTTCCTTTATGTATGAAACAACACTTTTAGGGACTAAGAAGCCTTTGGTTTATGGACATATAAGATTGGGGTTACAGTGCCCAAATATGTCTATAACAGCCCCATAAAATTTTGGTTTTTGGACCCTATATTAGCTTGGGCAGGCCTACCTATGGTTTTGTGCATGATTTTCGCACATGGTTTTGGACACGATGGTTTTTTTGTCCATGGTCTTAGACTTGATGGTTTTCGGTCCATGGTATTGGATGCTTCGGCATGTATAAATATTTATTGTAACATTGAAAGGAACATAATGAAAAATCATTCTGGTAGTCCTCATTTTGGTATCCAGGGGAAAATCTCTGTGTATATGTGTTTTATGTGTTATGCTCTTGCATTGTTTATTTTCTGTGTTTTAGAATTCATATGCTGGTAATTTCTGTATGGGGTTAAAACCTACATATCATTCTTCGGACCACTACCATAATAGTAGATATTAACCCCATGTGATGTCTTCTCACTCACCGTATGATGAACCACAAACAAACTCGATGTATTGTTATATTGTAATAATTCAATCTACAGTTTAATTCTCCTAAAATAAAAAATGTCCTCATCCTCTCCACATTCATCACTAATCTCCCAATAGAGACCTAAGGATATCCCATTAATGATGCTCTTCCCTTCCCAATGAAAATTTAGTTTTAGTATCAACGTATGACCCCTGATACTATGATATCCTCCTCTCTTTAAGAACTAAAAAGTTTAAACCGCATCTTATTCACGACGATCAGAGGTGCATACACCACTAGTCCCCACTTACCTTCTTCTGGGGGATTTCCTCTGTCAACAAGGCACTGAAACTATCCTTTTTTAGTGCCTCACTCATGAACAAGCTGAGCAAGTCTTAAATGATTACCATAGTGGAACTTGTGGCGGCTACCTCTCGAGGATGGCCACCACTCAGAAAGTCCCATGTGCCAGATATTTGTAGCCCACCCTTTTCCATGATTGCATACAAGCAGTTAAAAGATGTGAGTGGTGCCAATAATATGCTCATAAGGCACAAGAACCCCCTCTTCCATACATCTAGTCATTGTTGCTAACCCCTTCTACAAATGGGGCACATAATTCATGACTTGTAACCCCCCATGATCTGGAAACCATAAGTAAATTGTGGTTGTCATCAACTATTTCACTAAATGGGAAGAAGCAATGCCCACATATAATAAAACCACAAAAACTGCTACATGGTTTTTATTTAACCTTCTCATAACATGGTTTGATGTTCCCAAGGAATTGGTTTCTAGTGATGGTAAACATTTTGAAAAGAAAAAAATTAGGAGTTATCCCAACACGTTGGTTGATAACGAGTGGGAGGAAGTTCTTGTGGTCTTGTTGGTGTACAAGGGGAAAAAGTATCTTCCTCAATAAGAGGTTGACGTTGAATCCTAAGGTGTCAAAATGTTTGCATGTCTCAACACTATTAGAGGTATTGGTGCAAATGTTGTACATCGGACTGGTACTAACCGAATAGATAGTGTGGGTGGCAATATTGCTCATATTATGAGATGATGATGCCTAGTTGACATCATGATATGGCATGCTAACAATTTGGAGGATCTTCGTGTGTTTTTTCAAAGATGTCGACAATATAACCTACACTTGAACCCTCTCAAGTGTGTGTCTTTTGTCAATGTCAAAAGACTACTAGGATTTATAGTTTCCTATCAAGGTATTAGAGACTACCCTCTCAAAGTCCAAGACATTAAGAAAGTACCACCTCCAAGAACATTGAAACATTTACAAATATTGCAAGGTAAGGCCAATTTATTATGACACCTTGTCCCCAATTATGCTACTTACGTGCAAGGCTTTCTATGCCTCCTTCATCAGGATATTCCCTTCTGTTAAGATGGTCAGGCTCAAAAATCATCTAAAGCTTTAAAAGATGCATTATCTCAACCTTCTTTGATTAGCACACCCAACCACAATAAATACTATACCCTATATCTATCAACATCAGATGTAGCCATCACTGGGGTATTAGTCCAAAACGGACTAGATAATAAGGAGCATGTAATTTATTACGTCAATAAGAACCTATCTGGGCCTGCATTTAAGTATGAACTAGAAAAAAATGGCCTTAGCCCTACTACATTATGTTCATAAGCTTCGACATTATATCATTCTTTGGACCACTACCGTAATAGTAGTTATTAACCCCATGTGATATCTTCTCACTCACCATATGATGAACCACAAACACGCTCAATGTATTGTTATACTGTAACAATTCGATATACAATTTAATTCTCCTAAAAGAGAAAAGGTGCTCATCCTATCCGCATTCATTACTAATATCCCAACAAAGACCTAAGGATCTCCCATTAATGATGCTCTTCTCTTCCCAATGAAAAATTATTATTAGTATCAACGGATGACCCCTGGTATGGTGATATCCTCCTCTTTTTAAGAACTAAGAAGTTAAAACTGCATCTTACTCGCAATGATCAGAGGTGCATACACCAGAATTCCCCTCGTTACCATCTTCTGGGGGATTTCCTCTATCGACAGGGCATCGAAACTATCCTTTGTTAGTGCCTCACTCATGAACAAGCTGAGAAGGTCTTAAATGATTACCATAGTGGGACTTGTAGCAGCCAGCTCTCGAGGATGGCCACCATTCAGAACATCCGATGTGCCGATTATTTCTAGCCCACCCTTTTCCATGATTGTATACAGGCAATTAAAATATGTGAGTGGTGCTAATGATATGCTCATAAGGCGCAAGACCCCCATCTTCCCTACATCCAGTCATTGTTGCTGACCCCTTCTATAAATGGGGCATATACTTCATGACCTGTAACCCCCCATCATCTAGAAACCATAAGTACATTGTGGTTGTCGTTGACTATTTCACTTAATGGGAAGAAGCAATGCCCACATATAAGAAAACCACAGAAACTACTACATGGTTTTTCTTTAACCCTCTCATAACATGGTTCGATGTTCCCAACGAGTTGGTTTCTAATGATGGTAAACATTTTGAAAAGAAAAAAATTGGGAGTTATCCCAACACCTTGGTTGATAACGAGTGGGAGGAAGTTCTTGTGGCCTTGTTGGTGTACAAGGGAAAAAAGTCTCTTCCTCAATAGGAGGTTGACGTTGAATCCTAAGGTGTCAAAATGTTTGTAACTTATGACATGTCTCAACACTATTAGATGTATTGGTGCAATTGTTGTACATTAGACTAATACCAACCGAATAGATAGTGTGGTTGGTGACATTGCTCATAGTATGAGATGATGATACCTAGTTGACATCATGATATGGCATGCTAACCATTTGGAGGATATTCATGTGGTTTTTCAAAGATGTCGACAATATAACCTACACTTGAACCCTCTCAAGTGTGTGTTTTGTGTCAATGTCAAAAGACTACTAGGATTTATAGTTTCTTATGAAGGTATTAGAGACTACCCTCTCAAAGTCCAAGCCATTAAGGAAGTACCTTCTCTAAGAACATTGAAACAATTACAAATATTGCAGGGTAAGGCCAATTTCTTACGGAACTTTGTCCCCAATTATGCTACTTACATGCAAGGATTTCTGTGCCTCCTTCATCAGGATATTCCCTTCCATTGTGATGGTCAGACTGAGAAATCATCTAGAGATTTAAAAGATGCATTATCTCAACCTTCTTTGACTAGCACGCCCAACCACAATAAATACTATAACCTATATCTATCAACATCATATGTAGACTTCGCTGGGGTATTAATCTAGAACAAACCAAATAACAAGGAGCATGTAATTTATTATGCCAAGAAGAACCTGTCTGGGCATTCATTGAAGTATGAACTAGAAAACAAAATGGCCTTAGCCCTAGTACATTAAGTTTAGAAGCTTTGACATTATATCATTCTTCGAACCACTACTGTAATAGCAGCTATTAACCCCATGTGATATATTCTCACTCATTGTATGATGAACCACAAACACGCTTGATGTATTGTTATACTGTAATAATTCGATCTACAGTTTAATTCTCCAAAAAGAAAAAAGGTGCTCATCCTCTCTGCATTCATCACTAATCTACCAACAGAGACTTAAGGATATCCCATTAATGATTCTCTTCCCTTCCCGATGAAAATTTATTTTTAGTATTAACGGATGACCACTGGTATGGTGATATCCTCCTCTTTTTAAGAACTAAAAAGTTCAAACTGCATCTTACTCGTGATGATAAGAGGTGCATACACCACTAGTCCCCCTGTTACCTTCTTTTGGGGGATTTCCTCTATCAACAGGGAATCAAAACTATCCTTTGTTAGTGCCTCACTCATGAACAAGTCGAGTAAGTCTTAAATTATTACCATAGTAGGACTTACGGTGGCCACCTCTTGAGGATGGCCACCACTCAGAAAATCCCATGTGTTGGTTATTTCTAGCCCACCCTTCTCCATGATTGCATATAGGTAGTCAAAAGATGTGAGTGGTGCCAACAATATGATCATAAGGAGCAACAACCCCCTCTTCCCTACATCCATTCATTGTTGTTGGCCCCCTCTACAAATGGGGCATATACTTCATGACCTGTAAACCCCATCATCTGGAAGCCATAAGTACATTGTGGTTGTCATTGACTATTTCACTAAATGGGAAGAAGCAATGCCCACATATAATAAAACCACAAAAACTGCTACACGGTTTTTCTTTAACCTTCTCATAGCATGGTTCGATGTTCCCAAGGAGTTGGTTTCTAACGATGGTAAACATTTTGAAAAGAAAAAAATCAAGAGTTATCCGAACACATTGGTTTCTCTCACGAGTTCTCTTTCCCATACTACCCTAAATCCAACGGTCAGGTTTGAGTTGTAAACAAATTTCTCAAAACAATGTTTCAGCCTATGTTGAAAAATCACAAAACTTATTGACACCACATGGCGTTTTCAGCCCTATGGGCATACTACAAAACAGGTAAAGAATCTACCAGTTTCACACCCTTCCAATTAGTATATGTGGTTGAAGATGTACTCCTCATTGAGTGTGAGATCCCAACCTTACACTCAGTAATTGAACTTGTCACCGACACCAAACCTTTGGAACAAAGGTTGGTACAACTCGAGCCTGTCGATGAAAGTCGACAAGACTCTCTCTAGCATAATGAAGTACACAAAAAGAGGGTCAAAGCCTCATTTTATCAAAACATCACCCCTCGAACATTTACCAAAGGCAAGTTAGTTCTCTACTACTATGTTTCCCAAGAGACAGTAGGGCTCGAGAATTTTGAGACGTTATGGAAGGGTTGATAAATTATCAAAGATTGCCTCATCAAGGAGGCATACATCTTATTAGAGCCTGATGGGACTTTCCTAATTAATATCATCAATGGAATCTACATCAAAATGTTTCACCCATAAGAATGCTCTAGTATCCCTAGAATGTACATGTATGCACCATGAATTATTTTTATGATGATCACCTCATCATGACCCACTCTAAAATTAGTCTCTCATCATGTGTCACAAATGGATCATCCACCAGTCCATCATTACAAATTTGCTGATGGTACTTCTCAATGGTCACAAAACCTCTCTTCCACAGGCTAGGCCATATACTTTCATGATCGGACACCCTGTTTCTTCAAAGGAATTTTTATCAGGTCAGCCACCAAGAGTCAAGCTAAATACAATGTCGTCACAGGTCTCTTGGTTGATGCCTCCAAATTAGGTATCCATCACGTGCATGTATTCCTTGATTCCCAACTTTTTGTGCTACAGTTGAACAAAACCTTTCAAGTTTTTCATCAATGTCTTTTTCAGAAGTATCTGCATGAATAAAGGTCAGCTCAAAATTTTGATCATATCACATTTACACATATACCAAGATATTAAAACCATATAGATGATCACATAGCCAATCAAGTCCTAGACTAGCATGCATCAAATATATATAACCATCAAGATACATAAACAATAATCATAATGTCCATATCAAAAAGTGCAGAGATGCAACAAATGTAGAGAAGAATAATCCACATCATAAGAGCTGCCAAACAAATCTCATATCATATATACATATCAAAATATATATATGAGTACAAAATAATAATTGTACGTCCACTAGCTCATACCCAAGTAAAAGAAGTCCTCAAAAATGATGGAGCATCCTCATAATGGGAGCTTTCCCTGGTATATACATCATACACTCTACATCTAGGGTCAGGACCCTCCTCCCCTCTCCTGAGGTCCAATATCCACATTAGGCACCAAAATGGGATCAGCGATGGCCACCACCATCCTGATGCGTTAAATAATTGGTCGATGTGCTTGATCATTTTCCATCTTCATCTCACCCACCACCTCTCCTAATCCTTCCCAACCATCCCCGGGCATCCCCTTGGTCAAGGTCTCGACTCGGCCCTAGTAATCCTCATAATCTAGGAGCCACACTGCCAAAGCTATTGATTGAGCCTCTGCTGCCTCGCCACTCTCTCATAGTCTCTCCATCTCCCTAGTAGCAGATGAGTTGGACCCCTCCCGATAGGGACCATCAATCTCGATTCAACGAAACTGCGCTGACCTCTCAAGTCCCTCCTCCTCCCAAACATACTGATGTCTCTGAGGTACAACATGATCACCAGCCACTCTCATATGTAGTGGATCATTTCCTACTAAGTATGCAAGTAGTTGTCTATGTGGCCCCACATCTACAAAAACAAAGACATGATATCAACGTCATATAAAAAATGCGTCATAAAGCATACATGTTAAAAAACTAAAATGAAAAATTAACAAGTCACATACCTGTTGGCCCCTAAGTGTCACCAAGGGGGAGCCCAATATGTGGATCACCAATAAAGTTCACTCCATAATACAGGCACTCAAAAATCATCTGAGGGTTGGACCAAAACCAACCCTCCACCCCGATGTTCTAGAAATGCCCCGTTGCACCTCCACCTACTTGTAGCATCATGGGCACCCAACATATCATCCTGGGGTCCCTAGCAAGACCTTGGGGAACTGTTATAAAATTTCGTAGCATGAAAACCCTCTCATTTAGGATGCTACATAAAATATGAGCATATTAGAGGCTCTGAGCCTCTCCCTGCCAAACCTCCATTAACTGGGAGACCATCCCCCCTATGCAAAGAATCAACCGAGTCGAAAAAATACCTCACCTATAGCCTCTGCAATACTAGGATCATGAGCCCCGATACCCAGTGTGGGGCTGTCAAACCTCTCAAGTGCATGATCATCACCAGCGCTACTTTCTCGATGAGATCTTGGATAGATGGTGCTTTGATGCACCCACCCTCAATACAGTTGGGCCCACAGTGGGAATCCTCCCACCTCCGAATATCCACTTGCCCACTTGACAGGGGATGTGGCAAAACCTCTCCTTGAGGTACCAACCCTATGAAAAAATATACATCTACCACCGTATGAATCGATAGATTGGTCCATCTGATGATGAAGATTTGTTGATCTACTTGTCACAACTGAATAAAAAATCGCAAGAACCGATCATGCGACCTCAAGCATCGATTATGAAGGAACTTCAGTAAGCCCCATCCACCTAGTACCCTGATAGCTACATGGTCCTATGTGATCACCACCCATAAGGGTTTCCAGTCCTGCTCTTGCCAGAGCATTCCTATCCTACCATAAAGGATATCGAATTTTAAATATCAGCCTCCTAGGTTACAAAAAACTATTTTTCATGGACGATGTTTTTATGACAACACAAGCACGTGCAGTGTGCATCTGTTTTTGGAAAAGATGAACAAAACACACATCTACCACTTCATAACCCATAGTGATTCCATAACTAGGCCCATGTGTCTGCTCACTAAGCAGATGTGCCATCCGTGCTTCTATTATTGATACAAACCTATAGACAATGTGGCTGATTTGCGGTGTTGCCCAAACAATGACGTCGTTGCTTCTAGCCAATTAGTTGCACAAACTATTCTATTTTTAGCCTTTTCCCGACAATGTCTCTACATGAGTACTTGGGAAACACATAGATACCGTGCGACTAGAAACCAGTCACCCACACAGTCCAATGTTTTCACCCTAGAAAGGTTGTACAAGGCACCCCTGTATGACCTACCTAACCTAGTCTACCAGATTGATGAATTGAGGGTTTAGTGTTATAACCTATCCATCCTCATGAACTACTCGAGTACACCAACTAACTACAATGGCAAGAAATAATTCCTGGATCAGCTATGGCCTCCCAACATAGCAAGTGAAAATGAGATGGCATTGGGCCCACTTTGCCCTATATATTTCCCTTTTCAACATCTTCTCAAGCATAGTACAAGAGCTCAAAATATTTTTTTTCAAAACCATCAGAAAGATAAGGATCAAAACCACATCATCTTCATCATGGTATCCACCAATCCATTTCAACCCAAAACTAATTTTTTGACCTGCCACATGCTTAAAGTACCACTCCAGGTGTGCCTTCTCTTGTTTTTCAATCCATTTTGTTCAGTTGCCTTCATATTATTTATATGATCAAAAAATATGTTTTCGCTTGGGGTATTGGCTCTTAAATTATAGGAACATCAAAAAACTTCTTTCCATGCTCAACACCCTAGTGGCCAGTAATAGAATAGGTGTCATTCATCACTCATCATGATAGGATTTTCACAAATATTTACATGTCCTAACATCATTTCTCTGAAATGCACCATAGGGTCCATCATCTTGACTAGATTGACCATCACCTCCCCTTGCATATGGTAAACTTCCACGTCAGTCGATAGAGTTGTCCCGCTCATAGATCACCTCATGTTATAGACCCTCACATACTATTGGGATCCATGACCATCTACACAGGCCCAAGAACCACTTCGTATTACATGCCTTGAATATTATCCTCATTCTTCTTCACTCATTTCTTACCAACCCCATTCCCAAGCCACCCCTTGTATGTTGTGATGGATCAACACGAATGCACCACCGCATTCTACATTTTGCCTACCATTCACCCATATTACAGTAAACCATCTGCATCACTTTATCCACCTCACCAGCCCAACATGGAGACCAACTAATTGGGCCCCCACCTTCACCAAAAACACCACACCGCAATCATTATGTAGGTCACCATTTTCATGGGGAACCCTTCTCTATGTCTATACACCCAAACCACTTTCATATTCTTTTGGAAAGTGTACAAATATTTTTTGGGAAAAAGGCTCCCTCCCATATTTTCACGTCTTTTTACCTAGAAACAGTTTCTAGTCACTCTTGGTTGTATCTCACACATAATCCACATTTATTTACCCTCTTCCTGCTAGTCAGAACATATACACCTACCTTGGAATTCCTATCGACTCGAGGGCCATCCATGTCAGCAAAATTGTTTTGACTGCTGCCATTTTCATTATAGCTCCAACCTTAGGCTATTTTTCCATATACATTCATATCATCAACTTTCATTATCATGCCTTGTCTGACCCACACTATTACAGTTTTGTTTCACCTTATATTGATTCCCCGAATTAGCATTTCAGTTGGTTGACTCTTCTTTCCTGTCGACTTCAACACCCATATTCCAAGATCAAGGATGTACCTTGGATACTCCCTCCATTATCCTCGAGTGGTGCAACGGGAATCACTATCACCCACTAATGTCATTGGTCTCCCTAACATTCGACACCAACACAATTTTTCATGTCAAGGTGGTATCATATTTAATGACCGTTGCAGTTCTTTCATTTAGGAAAAGACACACATATCACTAAGCACATATCTAAAGAAAAGTAATGCGATGAATCCAGAAACAAATTTGAAGATTGCAGAAACCTTAAAGACAAAATACTCACCCAATATGGAAGGGAGATAATGAAAAAAGTTCATAAGTTTGAATGATAGAGATTGCTCTTATTCTTTCACATCCTGAAGATGAACCACCGTTGTTGGTTCGAAACGTCGATCTAAAGAAAACTAATGTGATGAATCCAGAAACAAATTTGAAGACAAAATACTCACCCAATATGGAAGGGAGATAATGAAAAATGTTCGCAAGTTTAAACGATACAGATTGCTCTTAGTCTTTCACATCTTGAAGATGAACCATCGTTGCTAGTTCAAAAAGTCAATCTAAAGAAAACTAATGCGATGAATCCGGAAACAAATTTGAAAATCACAGAAACCTTAAAGACAAAATAGTCACCTAATACAGAAGGGAGATAATGAAAAAAGTTTGCAAGTTTGAATGATACAGATTGCTCTTATTCTTTCACATCTTGAAGATGAACCATTGTTGCTGGTTCGAAACGTCGATCTAAAGAAAACTAATGCGATGAATCCGGAAACAAATTTGAAGATCGTAGAAAGCTTAAAGATAAAATACTCACCCAATACGGAAGGGAGATAATGAAAAAAGTTCACAAGTTTGAATGATACAGATTGCTCTTATTCTTTCACATCCTGAAGATGAACCATCGTTGCTGGTTCGAAACGTCGATCTAAAGAAAACTAATGCGATGAATTCGGGAACAAATTTAAAGATTGCAGAAACCTTAAAGACAAAATACTCACCCAATACGGAAGGGAAATAATGAAAAACGTTCGCAAGTTTGAATGATACAGATTGCTCTTATTCTTTCACATCTTGAAGATGAACCACCTTGTTGGTTCGAAATGTCGATCTAAAGAAAACTAATGTGATGAATCTAGAAGATGATCGACACTAAGCACCTTATTCAGCAGTGCTTACATCATGATATGGGGGATGTACCCAAATTTGAAGACCCATGCATACCTCAACACCTCACCCAAGAAGTGCTTCACCTTTCTTATGCACAGGGTCACCAGATTCAGACTATTTGTCAAGAAATTCCCTTGAAGGTGTCAACAATTATCATCATCAACCATCAACTTGTTAACCACCACAATGTTGACTAGATAGTACCATTTCCTATCTGATTATAATAATTCATCACTGGTTGTGATAATGAACATGGGACATACTTGCCTCATATAGAAATTTTTTTACTTTTTAGGTTTTCTTCAGAGCATGGTTGTCCTTTATTCTCAGTCAAGGGGTTTCCCTACACATCTCTATAGCACATTATTCTCTCTCTCAAGAAGTTGATCAAATTCTTCATCTGAAGAAAAACATGATGTATTTGGCTATATGTTTGCTCCTAACCTCATACATCAGGAGGCAACTATTAACACCACAAAATAATACACATGTTTGTACAATCCAGAAGACACTTAAAGTCATCCAAAAAAATGCGCAAGTGAATATTTTCTAGCTGAAGACCTTATGAAGTTCAAAAAAAAAAATTTCTCCTAAGGTCTAAAGTATATGGAGTTCAAAAATTGAAGTCTACGTAGTTGTTTCTTCAATAGTCACGCACCTTGTGATATTTCCTTTGAAAGTCGTGAAATCAAGAAAATGCCCGACTTAGAAAATTTGGGACCACTTCCCACGCTTGGAGATGATTCTCTCACAGGATATCAGTCAAGGACAAATGAACTCAAGTCGACCTGAAGATATGTAACTCTCAACAGAATCATCTTTTCCTATTCATAAGTCATTATCATTCATGAACTAAGAGAGAGAAGATGGATTCAAAAATTCTATATAAACAGGCCATGGGAGAATGAAAACATGAGGCAATGTTATTCTGGCCAAATTTCTATCAGAGTAACCCAACATTTCATTGTTGAAGAAAAGAAAGTAAGAGCACTAGGATGTTGGCCATATTGCTTCTAAGAAATCCATCATCTTAGTGAGAGGAGAAGAATCCACCACTGATAAAGTCTTTATATTTCCTTGAGAGAAAGGAGAAGCTTGCAAAGGGATTGAGGAAAGGAAATTCCTTGCCGAGGATTTTTTAGCACCATAGCTTAAAAAAATCTCTTCAAGTTTTTAGTATTCATGTATTGTATTCATCTTCTACCACCAGCAATCAATAAAGGGAGATTTTCTTTCCATTATTTTGTTGAGTTTTTTTCTTCATTAAGCATTATTTGTGTATTTATCTCTTTATTTTAGTTCATGTTTGTATATGCATTGTTTTCACTATTTGCAATGCTTTGTTTATCTTAGTTTGTTCACTAACAGCACCAACTCTGTTTGTATTCCTTTGCATGGAATAACCAACTTCTAAGGAATTGTCTTTTGGTACACCATTACTACAAAACACTATTACAGTCTCGATTGCCAGCTTCAGGCATCCAAATTGTACTCAAATTTTCACTCCTACATACTAATAAAAACCCTCACTACTGCACTAGTTTTCCTAACCTGGGTTTTTCTCAAGACATTTGTTCAAAAATAATTATCTCATATTTTATGTGTGTCCTAACATTTCTTAGTTTTCAACACATTATTTTTGCATAGTATTTTATTTATGAAGGTTTCAATGTTTTTATTTCGATGTTGTCATGACAATAAAATGAATAATTAATTTATCAGTTAGGAGAAATAATACCAGTTGCTACAATAAGATTCTAGTATTGGAATTTTCACAGCACAGCTGGTTAGGTGGAGAGCTCAGAAGTGAAAGAATGATTTTCACTGTTTAGTAAGAGAAGTAGGCCAGAATTCCTATGGGAGGCACAATCTTTTGCCTGGAAGCCGATTTACTTGAAGAAACTTGATTTTTCAGAGTAGAAAAAATTGATTTTCAGATTGCGTAATTCCTAAGGCAGAGGGAGCACCTCATATTTTTTCTTTGGTGAGATTTCTAGTGAGATGTAGTGATTTTTGTAGCATTTCTCTAGAGTAGAGCAAGTGTCTGATGGAAGAGAGAGAAGCACACATAGTTGAGGGAAACATTTCCTCATTGAACTTCTAGGCTTAGAAGTTTGATTTTCCTTGTAGATTGGCAGTAGTTGTGAACATATCTTCTCACTCTAGAAGGGAGTGTGAATAGCAGAGAAAATGCCAAGTAGAAGGAAAGAGGGAATTTTTGACAATTCATTAAGATGGCCACTATAGGGCTTTATGATCAGGATAGATTATATGGAGCATCCAAATATGTCATCGACAAGGCTAGGATTTCTTTCTTTCTAGATGAATATGGCCTGAAAGCCTACATTAGTAATGTAGTGGCATTTCCCTGGGATCCACATCAGTAGAAAGAATACAAAACAGTGATGGCGCATGAAAATTGGTTGATATTGGATGGAGTCCTTGTTCATATTGTCTCACATATAGCTGATAAAGATACTACCAAACATATGTGGGATGCTCTCTCCACATTATACCAGGGAACTTATGAACAACGAAAGATGTTTCTTGATGAGAAGTTGAGATGCATCCGGATGCAGAAGTGGTAAGACATAGATCCCTTCCTTACTAGGATTCAACAGGTTTAAGATTAGTTGTCAATTGTTGGGGTAGTGCCTCAACCCACTGAGCTAGTGTGATTGACACTCAACAGTGTCAGAGGATTGGCGGGTCTTTGTCCAAAGCACATCAGGAAGATATAGGCTACCAGAGTGGGACAGGATGTGGGCCAATTTGCAATAGGAGTTGAGACAATCCCTAATAAAGAGCTCCATTAGTGGTAGTAGAAGCAACAGATTGAAGGTGGTGAAGGAAGAGGAAAATGTGGCCCTCGCATCAAAGGGTCCTAGTCAGGGGTAGGGGGAGTAGAAGAAGAAGAAGAAGGACCTATCAATGGTCAAGTGTTTTGGATGTGGTTATCTTGGTTACTATAGTACCTAGTGTCCTTTCAGGATGAAGAAAAAGGAGGAGAAGTAGGACCAACAGACAACCTTAGTTGAGATCGACTGATTGTCCTCCAGGTTGGAGGAAGAATTTGTGATGTCTACAAATATACCTCTAGGAGTGAGGTGGGGAGATTTGGTACCATAGTACCAAAGAACTATAGAGATTGGGCAGTGTCATTGAGGAGTCCACCTCATGGATAAATACCTTGCTACAATGGCCCATAGTATTTAGTAGCAAGATGAGTCATTGGAAGTTGATGCAATCGGAGGTCAAGTGACAGTGGCAGACTAGTAACAGTCAAATGTTGGGGATCACATTGCAAAGTTGGAATTAGTACAATTGACATAGTGTAGAGTCAATAACAATGTAGATTCTTTTGCGCCAATGTATATGCTAGTAGCATTCAAAGACTCGGGAGACAAATTCATCATACTGAAGACAGTTTATTCAGTGTTTTGGATGCTTTTCAATTGCATATGTTTTTGTTGCAACAACAATAGAGGAGAGGGAGTTGTAGTGTAGATGTAGTGTTGGCAAAAATAAGGCAGTGTCACTAGCAGCACAGATGCAACATATATCAGAGTTGCACAGTGGTTGGTGGGCATTATGACCATACATTAGCAGCATGACAAGAGATGATGTAGAGATAGCGTATTGTGCTATGAAGTGCAGCACTAAAACACATTCCTCACTAAGAGATAGCGTTATTTTTTGTAGCATTGGATGTGTTCTAGCCATGAAATTTGGTGGAGAATATAGAATGAATGAGATCTCCAAAACCCAGAAATAGTTTCTAGAAATTCCTCCTAGAATTGTCTTAGTTAGATTATTAACCATTTTTTTTATATTTTCTAAGTCTAAACATATGGAATATGGTTAATTAATTAGATTAATTGAGATAAGGTGAGAATCATCTAGAAATGCACACAGATCAATCCAAAGATGATCCTAGCCATTGATTATGCTTTAATATTGGTCGTTGGTGCTGCAACAATGGAATATAGTTTTATGTGGTGATGGAGAACATACTTGAGCAGTTCGATTTCTTGGCAGATCGATTTCCAAAATAGCGGAAGTCAGTTGTCAGAGAGAGCTAGAGATTGAAGCAATGAGTGAGGGGAAAGAACAGTGATCGGAAGAAGGTTTTCAAGATATGGAGAGGCATCAGCAAGAGCTCCAAGTTATGCCAGTGAGGCAGCTTAGAGAATTGCACAGTAGCTTAAGAGAGGAAAGTTCGATTTGATGGAGAGAAAATCATTCTCAGTTCTAGAGGCTGGGCATAGGTTCCAGAAAGTTGGAGAGATGATTTCTTCAGCTACTAAAGGAAGAATGACTTCATCAAAGAATGGTTGGAGGCTTGACATTAAGCAGGCTACACAGTGTAGCACAAAGGCTTACGAAGAGGGTCAGAGGGTCGAGTTTTCTGAAGGGAGGTTGTGCCAGGATTTCTTATATAGGAAGGGTAAATTACTTTCAAGAATTTTGCCCATATTTTCTTGTTGTGGGTTGCAGTTTTAGTCATCCAGATTGTAGTCATATTTTCATTGTTGCATAATAATAAAAACCTTCATTGTTGCACCAATTTTCCCAAGTTGGGTTTTTCCAGGGACATTTGTCCAAAAATAATTGTCTCATATTCTATGTGTGTGTGCTAGCATTTCTCAGTTTCTAGTGCATTATTTTTCCACGGTGTTTTATTTGTGAAGGTTGCTGTGTGTTTATTTTGATGTTGTCATAGAAATAAACTAATTAATTAATTTATCAGTTAGAATAAATAATACCAATTGCTGCAATAGGATTCCAGTATTGGAGTTTTCACATAGGCCATTACAAAAAAACTCCTTCTTGACCATTTGGTATTTTTTTTAAAATCATGAGTGCCCTCCTAAGGGGGAGGTATGCAATTCCAAAAGAATATTTTTCTTGAGTTGGGAATTTTTACAAAGGTATAGGTGATCTTTGTACCATAATGAATTATTTTTCCATCTAAATGTATCATATGTATTGGGATCTTGCTAAAAATTTTGAATGAGTGTCCACACCTCTTTGTCAATATTCCATTCATCACTTGCTTCGATTATCCAATCAATTTGGATAATAGAAATGGCACAAAGTAATGCTTCCACATCCTCATCCTTTATTGAGAGTGTATCCACAACAACATTTTGCTTCCCTTTTTCGTGGATTATTTCAAAGTCATAACCCAACCTCTTTGTGACCCATTTTTGTTGCTCTTCTAAATATAACCCTTATTCCAAAAAGTATTTAAGACTATCATGATTTGTTTTTAACTTGAAGTGTATTACCATTAGGTAAGGTCACCATTTCTTTAATGCATGTAGTATAGCCAACATTTCCTTCTCATAAATAGGTTTGTGTAAATTCTTTCCCTTGATTTGACAACTTCCAAAATAAATGAGTCTTCTTACTTGCATTAAAACAACACCAAACCCATATCCTGAGGCATCACATTCTACAACAAGGGTTTTTGTGAAGTCTAGCATAGCTAAGATTAGTGCTCGGTATATTCCCTCTTTAAGATGATCACATGCCTTAGTTTCTTTTGAGTCCAATAAAATGCATCTTTCTTTAGTAATGTTGTTAGAGGTGCTTCTATTCTCCCATAATTCTTAACAAACTTGTGATAATACCCTATTGACCTAAGAAATCTTCGAAGATGATTTATGGTTGTGGGGATTTTCCATTCTGTAATGGCTTTAATTTTGTTAGGGTATACCTTAACACCCTCATGAGATACAATATAACCCAAATATTCCACCTTCTGTACTCCAAAGAAACATTTGGAGGTTTTTACATATAATTGTTTCTCTTCCAATAGTTTAAGAACCTTGTCAACATGTTGAACATGATCCTTCCAAGACTAGTTGTAGATTAGTATATCAACAAAAATGTCTAATGCAAATTTTCTAAGGAAGAGTTTTAAAATGGAATTCATCAAACCTTGAAATGTGGAAGGTGCATTAGTAAGGCCAAAAGGCATGACCAAAAAATCATAATGACCCTCATGAGTTCAGAATGTTGTTTTTGGAATGTCTTCAGTCTTCATTATGATGATTTCCTTAATGAAGATCCATCTTGGTGAAGTAAATTTCTCCAGGTAATTCATTTAACAATTCAATGAAAGGAATAGAAATGTATCGTTAACAGTGAACTTGTTGAGCTCCCTGTAATCTGGACACATATGCCATGATCCATCCTTCTTGTGCACCAATACTACTGGAGTAGAGAAAAAACTTTGACTAGGTTGAATTATACCAACTTCTAGCATTTATGCAATCATACGTTCAATTTCACTCTTTTGGGAATAGGGATATATGTAAGGTCTTATGTTTGGAAGAACACTTCCTAGAATCAAATGAATAGCATAGTCATGATCATGAATAGGTGGGAGGCCTTTGGGAGTCTCAGATACCTTGGAATGACTGTCCAATACATTTTCGAGATATGGAGAAGTAGATGATTTTGATGTTTGAACCTCTAGTGAGCATAGTTGTGCAATTATGCCCCGTTGTTATTTATTCAAAATATTTTTCATGACATTAGAGCTGGTTATCTTTCCTGGTTTCCTTGCGATACCCCTTAATTCAACTTTCTTTCCTTCCCAAAAAAAATCAAGAAAATTTCTTGACAATTAAATGTTATCATCCCCAAAGATTGTAACCATTGGACTCCTAAGACAACATCAACACCACCCAATGGAATGGAAATCATTTGAATATTCAATACATATTCCCCCATGGTTATCTTGATATTATGACACTTTCTAGAGAATTTATAATTCCTCCATTTATAGGAAGAAGTTCAATTTATTTACTATCTTACAATGAATAAATTATGGGTGTTACCTGAATCAATCAACATTGTTACCTTTTTCTTCTTGATATATCCTTCTATCCTGAGAGTTTGAATAGTGGTAATTCCTACCAATGCATTAAAAAATATGGTAAAATTCATTTCTTCTTTCTTTGGGGTTGGTTCCTAGTGTATATCCTCATCCTTTGATGTTTCTTGTTCCTTCCCTTCTTCCTCTTCACAATCTATGTAGAATAATTTATTCTCATCACACTTATAACATTTAGTGTACTTTTTATCACAACTATAACAAAACTCTTTTTCTCTTTCTTCCAATTTTTGTGGTGTCAACTCTGTAGGTTATGGAAGGCTAGGAGCAGCAACACTTCCATCTTTATAGTTGTGAGTGGTAGAATTCCTTGTTGCTATAATTTTTCTTTCAATTTTTCTTGCCACCTTGAATTCCTTCTCCAATGAATCAGGTCAGGTTTGCAAAGATGAACCTCATGTTAGATATTATCCTTTAAAGTCCCTATCAAGACATCAATCTTATGCTCCTCTAGAATTTCATATTCAATTTTTGAAAGTCCCCAGTGTGCTCTGCCATTAAACCCTTTTGTTTGAGATTTATCAATTGGCTAAAGAAGGTGTTTCTTTTGTATCCTCATAATGTGTTATCATTTCCTACATAAAAATTGACCAAGTGACAAGTTTTTTATGAGATAAAATCCATTGATACCATATAAGTTTATTGGGTTATAAATATAAATATGCAGTGCATGCCTTTTATGTGTGTTGCAAATCATGGATATCAAAACATTGCTCCATCTGTAGTATCCATGTTACTGGATCCTTTCCATCAAACTTCCTCATATTGATCTTTGGAATGTGGTGGGTTTTAAACCCAACATTGGAGTCTCTAAAATCATAATTCATATTCCTTTTGTCCCCATCATGATTTTCATGGGTTACCTTGTCACCACTAGGAAGCCTTTCTTGCAGCAACTTTGTCAACCCTTCCAACTTGACATTCATCACGCCCATATATACTTTAAAAACTCCCATGTCTGCTTTTAAACCATCATTTAAACCTTCCATGTTTTATTTTCAACCATCCAATTCATTTTTGGCTTCTCTTTGTGAGAGTGAAATTTGTTGCACTTGGTCCCATAATTTTGATATATCATGTTTCATTTATTCCTCTTCTTCATGCATCATAGAAGATATTTCTGGTTGCTTACTAGGGGTGTCCATTTTTTTGTTTCAAGGAATTTTGGAATAAAATAATGATATATATGCTTCTCTATGCCCCTATAATCACTTCAAACTGATTTTTCAAACAAATGTTATGGAAAATTAAAAAAAAAAAATTACACACCTTTTTCTTGCTTTTTAGGAACTCTATATTGAAAATGTTTTACCTCTATAATTTAGATCTCCAAAGTCTGAAATTCCATCTTGTGGTAACCATTTGAGTCTTATTTTCAATGCCACAATTTAGACCAAAAGTGGATTCTTCAAGATAACCTTGTGCCCAATCTCCCATAATGACTTGATTATGGACTAGTTCAGTAGAGAAAACTTGTAAGGAATTCCACATGTCACTATTTCAAACTTTGACCATAAAAATGATACATGAAAAATTAAAGTTTGTGCAATTTCAATAACTTTTTACAAAATCAAAATTTGATGCTTGTAGAGGAAGTTATGATGGTGTTTCCAAGGTAAACTATTTGAGAACGAATTTTGGAGCATGTAAAGACCCTAACTTCTTTGGACCATATCTCAAAAAATATAGGACCCAAAATATGAACTTTTTACAAGAAGTTCATAAAGCTTTTGGGTCCATGTGATCTCAATTTCAGCTTTTGAACCTTCGTAGAAAAAATGGTATAGTGAAAATTCCAATATGACATGTTTGTAGTAGTGAAACCCTAGAATCCAAAGCTTTGATACCAAATGTTATGCAACCAGCTCAAAAAATAGAAGAAAAGATAGATCGACGACTGGAGAAATAGCCTATTCAAGGGGGAAACCTCCTTTACATCACATAAATGAATAATTCATCGATGATACAAATAATAATACCTCCTTGGTATATATAGGAGTTTAAGGGGTCACAATATAATCAAAGACTACAAAACATTAATAATGTAAGGGCACAAAATAACAATAGTGGGCTTATATGGGGCATAACAATAACAACATGGGGGATACATGGGCACACCAATAACAATATGGGGCTACAATAATAATAAAAATAAGGGGAATACACTAGTATTATAGGGACCTAACATCTTCATATCACAGACATGTATAGTGATTTTATGCCCTTTAGCCCCACCAAATTTTCTTATGAAGCTATCCAAGTGGAAACTCCTGAACGTAAATCATGTATCTAAATAGATGTGGATATTGATACCCACTTCAATTCCACATGAATTGTTTGGTACTCAAGTTCCCATGAATCCTTCAAACCACAATGCCATCATATGAATCCATCTTAAAGGCCATAATGATCTTTGATTGACTTGTGATGAATTGTGCCATTCTTCATATTGCCCCCTTTTTCAAAACAATTGAATAACAAATTCAAACACCACGTTTCTTCTCAAAATGTTGAATTTTCACAAGACCTTGTCCTAGCCCATGATGTGTTATATGGAGGGAACTTAGCCAATATTTTGAAAACTAACCCTCTCGACATTTTAGTAAAAATTAGGGTCATAAATAACATCATGATATGTTTTGATTTCTTTCCTAATGATATTTCCACATGCACTTTCCTATTCAAATAATTTCATGATGTTTGTGATTGGTCATTTGAAGAAATTCCTAGAATTTATCCTTAGAATATTTAATAGGAAATCATTATTTATGAAAGAGAAAAGCGAGTTAGGCAACATCTCTAGCTAGTCAACCTCATAAAGTTGCTTCCATAAGGGTGGAATTTATAGCAATTATCAAGTGTAAATTTATATATCTTATTCCCTATTTGGAATATGTTTCTGACATCATTCTAGCCATAACGAATTAGGGAACTATTTGTGTCTATGTCAATTATGGGTACTTGAGCAAGTAATGTCCAAAAGATAACTACCCTACATTGTTCACTGATCAAATTTTCAATGAATGTGTCAGAAATGATATATTTTCCTTCTTGGATGGATTTTCTAGATATAATTAGATTAATATCAAACTAGAAAACAAGAACAAGACAACCTTTATTTTTCCTTGGGGTACCTTTGTATATAGACAACTTCCATTTGGTCTCAAAAATGTTGGTGCCACTTTCTAGTGATCCATGCCTTATGAATTTCATGAAATCAAATGAATTGGGGATTCTTACCTAGATTAGCTCATTTCCCATTCCCAAAATTGCTTGATCATTTAGTGCATCTACGAGTAGACTTCATGTGTTTTCGATGCTACAATATTCGTTTGAATTCTTACACGTGCATTTTTTGTATTTTTTCCAAGTGATTACTCGGCTTCATCATATCTAAATATGGGATCACAGTTGATCCTTCATAGGTCAGGGAAATTATCAATTTTCTTCCTTTTTGCATTAGTAGCCAACTTCAAAGTTTGCAAGGAAGGAAAACTTCTTATGTTGTTTCATTGCTAACTATGTTAAGATCAAAAAGGATTTTATTCATCTTCTAAAGAAGGATACATCATTTTTAAGGAACAACCAAGCACACTGATTGTTTGATGCCTTAAAATAGGCCTTTTATGATAGCCTCACTATTGAGCCCTCCTAACTACAACTGCAATTTCATCCTATATCTCACAACCTCTAATTCACTGATTAGTATTGTACTTGTCCAAAAGGATTAAGGGCAACATGAACACGTCATTTACTCAACAAAAAATTAGTAGGGTTGGAGCTTCAATATCATCACATTGAAAATTTAGCTTTAGATGCTACTATTTTAGCCCAATGCTTGCAACATTACACTATTCTGTGTATGACCATCATGGTTGTAAGACAAAAACCCATGAAACATTTTTTAATTCGGTAGGTAATTGAGGGAAAAATTCAGAGTCAATTGTCATATTGCAAGAGTTCAATCTAGAGTTTGTAGTCAAAAATTTGAAGAAAAATGTGGTCTAGGGGTGATTTTAGGGGCGAATGTTCGCCCTTTGGAGAAATTAAAGGGTTTTAAATTTTTAGTGGGCGAATATTTTGTATCATAGTACATTTTTACAAATCACCTCAAATAGCCCACCTTATTTTAAGGGAGAGGTTAAAAAAGGTAAATTTAGCCCTTGAAATTAGGAGTTACAACCTTCCATTCGCCCATTTTCAAGAATAGGTTTTATTTAAGTGAATCTTATGGGCCAAAGGCCCAAATACCATATTTATAAAAGAGGTATGGTAAATTAATAAAAATATAAATAAATGAGAGGTATGGGAAATAAATAAATCATTTTTTATATTTACTCCATAAGTCACCTTATATACATGCAAGGGTGTAAACAAATAAAAATATAAGTAAAGTGGAGGTATGGTAAATAAATAAAACGTCTTTTTATACTTACTCAAAAGGTACGGTAAATAAATAAAAATATAAATAAACTAGACGCATGGTAAATAAATAAAACTTCTTTTTATATTTAGTCCATAACCCTCGTTCTATTATGAAGGCTCGAGAAAGAGGTTTTATTTAAGTGAATCCTATGGGCGAAATACCATATTTGTAAGGTATGGTAAATAAATAAAAATATAAATAAACTAGCGCATGGTAAATAAATAAAACCTCTTTTTATATTTAGTCCATAACCCTCGTTCTATTTATGAAGGCTCAAGAAAGAGGTTTTATTTAAGTGAATCCTATGGGCCAAATACCATATTTGTAAGGGATGGTAAATAAATAAAAATATAAATA
>APFE031086930.1:101005-138869 GCA_000404065.3 Pinus taeda
CACATGGTATTGACCCATGGTATTCACTTGGAATGTAGCCTATTTAAATGGGGAATTAAACCAGAATAGATCCATCTTACTCTGGATCTACTAACCCCCCAGAGGTATCAAATATCATGATATGCAAACTAGCATAGAGTGAAAAAATATTTGATCCGATCAAGAGTAAAAATGGATGTTGTAATTTAATGTATGTTGATCAAGAGTAAAAATGGATGTTGTAATTTAATGTATGTTAAACATTTTAGCTTGGTTAAAATAAAAATAAAATAAAAATCAACTATTAATTTTATTAATTTTTAAAAATTACTAATAGTAATTTTTAAGCTCTAGGTTTATGATAACCCATGGTATTTATGTGAGCATAGACTATTTAAAGGGGAAATTCTATCTTAGATCCATCTTAATTCTGGGTCTACCAAGTGCTCAGAGGGATAAATAGATTTCATCCCCCTAAGAGTGGTAGATGTGGAGTTAAGATGGATATAGGTTGGTTTTATGATAATGAAGATATTAAATAGACTTAGGAAATTATATTGTAAAAACATCTTAAGGTGAATGGTTAAAGCATAGACATTGGACAAGTATCTTTGTATACTTCTGTTTTAAACTGAAACGAATCCAGGGCTAAAAGGAATGGATTGATTGCACTAGTCATCCTTCTATAACTTTCCAACATATGCTGGAGTAAACAGATTGTAATTTGGGAAATTTTTCTAATTGCAAACGGGAACAAACTTGTGTATTGGCAGGGTGGTTACAAGGTCCCTAGAAGTGGAGTAAACAGATTGTAATTTGGGTAATTTTTCTAATTGTAAATAGGAACATACTTGTGTATTGGCAAGGTGGTTATGAGCTCCCTAGAAGTGATGAATTTGAATTTTTCTTGGTTTTATATATAGTATTAGGTTTTTTCTCATGCTTTCTGTGAATGGCACGGGTGAATTTTATCTTACACCCACTGGATTATCGATATGTAATTTCGGTAATTTTGATTTCAAAAGATATTTTAAAGAAATGCAATGATTTCATTTCTGTATTCATTAAACACAAGATTTTATAATTGAGTAAAATATTCGCCATGCCTGGATTTTGATTTCAAAAGATATTTTAAAGAAATGCAATGATTTCATTTGTGTATTCAATAAACACAAGATTTTATAATTGAGTAAAATATTCGCCATGCCTGGTGAGAGATTTGCCAAAAAATTATATATACATATCATATTATTGATAAAATCGCCTTCCATTTTTCCTATATACCATGGAGATTCGCCCATTTATTATACATGTAAATTTAGGGGGTGTTCTTAAAATTTTCCCTGATGTGGTCTATGCGGAGATGATAACTAACCTTCCCCAAGTTACTAATGATACAATGATTTCCAATTCATTTTCTTGATGAGTCCTTGTTTTCAATTAGTTCATTTTATCTATGGTATAGATATGTTTTACTCTTATCGCTAGACATAATTATTTCAGTACAAGTTATCCCATTATGACTACCAGTGCATATGCTATCATTCCAAATAATAAATTATCCTTAATGATACACTTTATTGTGACAAGGCTTATCTAGTCTTACATTGATTCTTAACTCATGCCAAATTCAAACATCTTGAATAAATGAAATGTTAGAGAACGTAGGGGTCATCTTTCTAGATTATACACTACCCATAAAATCTTGCATACTAAGTAGCTTTAGCATTTTATCTTCAATGATTGTATGATCACAATCCAAAAGTGTCATCCCTATTAGATCTTCACTCATAAATTCATGCTCATCCTACTCCCCTTCACCTTGTGGTTGTTGTTGGCCTCTTTTCAAAATGGGGTATTGATTTCATGGAGTGTAAGCCTACCTCAAAAAATGGCCTTAATTATATCACCATGGTTATTCATTATTTTACCAAATTGGCTAAGGATATCCCTACCATCTCAAAAAATGGCACCACTATGGAAATTTTCAATTTTTTAACCACATCATCACTAGGTTTCATGTTCCCGGCCAGAATGTAACAAATCATAGGTCTCACTTTTCAAACAAAATCATTGACTAAATTGGAAGCCAAGTAGAGGTTTTGTTATGACAACTAAACCTCCAACTATCTAAAGAAAAATAATCATGTAGAAGATATTAATCATGCTTTGAATATTATGATCCAAGAAATGGTGAGGAACCACAAGCTTAATATACATCTAATGTTCTTTGCAACATTATGGGCTTATCAGACCTTCGACCAAAATCTCCATGGCATTTACTCATTTCCATATTTTCTCTGGTATGGAAGTGGTGTTTCTAGTTTGATGTGAAATTCCATGATTAAAACTAGTTATTAGAATCCTCTTTGATAGTTATCCCAAGGAAAAACACCTCCAATATTTGGCCCAACTAGGTTAACATTGTTATGACACTACATTGGCCAATGAGGCCCATAAGAAATGAGTCAAACTTGAATATAACAAATATGTTCAATATAACATGTTTTATGAAGGTGAATTGGTCTTCGTCTATGATCAATATATTGATAAATTAGGTTCAAGAAAGTTTGAACCACTCTGGCATTGTCCCTACATTGTTAAACATGTGCTACAGAAGAAGGTATACATGTTATTTTATTATGATGGAAATCCTCTTTCTGATCCCTACAAAGGCCTTTATCTAAATAGTACCATGCCTAGACCACTAGGCATCATGCTTTGTACATATGTATCTATTTTTTTATGTCTATTTATCTTTTTCATGTGTGATAAATTTTGGTTCATTGCTTATCATGCTTGGTTCTTGGTTTTAAAATGTTTTTATCATATTTTATCTATGTAGGACTTGCCAACAGTGCTAACCATTTTTCTAGGAACATTTCTTGCATTACCTAGATGATTTCATTACCCATTGAAAAAATCATAAGTTCAAGGGGCACCTTATAGGCCCCACTGTGAGCAACATTGTCGAGCCATAGCTTTAGGAATATGTTTGTTGGTAGTTAATATGGGCTCATATCTCATGATATCTCACCTAAAGCATGTTTATCATGTCACGAATCATGTGTTACTTTGTTTCTCCCTAAAGGTATGTTTTTCGAAGTGATCATTTGAATTCATTATTTATCAATATCTCCCTCAAAATTTTAATGAATAGGTTGATTCATTAGTTAACTATATGTTAGAATGGAATCTATCATATTCTCAAGATAAGTAACCAAGCATGCATGTGCATAACCAAATGGGAACATTTTCATAATCATTATATACAATCATAAGTAATAGTTGAAACACACACACACACACACACACACACACACACACATATATATATTTGATATTGTGTCAAAAATAGAGCATGAAGGCCCAATATCATAAGTCCATAACTAAACACTAATGTCCAAAAATTCCTTGGAGAGAGTACAATATAATATAAATATAAATGACTAATAATCACCCAATTCTTAATGATATTCACAAGAAATAATTAACCTAGCCAACCAACAAAGAAGATGACTTGTCCAACTAGAAACACCTATAGTGTGATGCTACATGTTTGTGGGAAATCCTCTAGAAGCATCTATGGAATACACATAATAATGCCCCTCAAGTTTCCACTACACCTACCTTAGCTCATTGTGTTCATCCTCCTAATTGGAATCCTCCTCCTACTTAGTTATAGGCTCAATCTATCTTGCTACTCTCCAAAAAACATATGGAGGCTCTCCCTTCAAAAAAATTAATGATCGATACATTGTACCACCAAAAACATCAAATTTTTTTAAAATACATAAAATCATTAAAACATAAAATAATCACCCAAATTACCCCACTATTCACCAAGGGGTAGGACTAACTTAGGATCTCAATGAAAATTGGACCCTACACATGAATAATCATCTATAATGATTACCTTCTCATTGAAACACTCAAACTAATATAAATTATAAGCTCATGCATAAAGTATACCTCTCAGCCAACCTTGCCATTAGATCAGTGCATTTATTCATTTATGGTTCAAAAAACCATGTACATGGTGCTACAATCTATGGTTGTTACAGTGGTACTCACTTATTGAAAAATAATACAAATAAAATTCCATACCCAAATTTCTTATACTTCCTTATCCTACATTTTGTCAAATAATCCTTTAAGTTAGCTAAAATTCCCTCATGTGAGTTGAATACAGTTAGGGACATGCATTTGGCTGCAATATCAACTTGGATTTTGGAAGCGAGATGAAAACCTATAAAACCTACCACTTAGGTAAAATAGAAAAGGATCATCAATAAGGGAGGTCTATATTGTCCTTTATTAGTATCTTCTCACCTTCTCTTGTGTAGTGGGAACATAATTCTTAGCTATAAAGTGATTTATATATCTCTCCCTGGTCAACCTCCTTCTAAATGCCACAAAAAGGGATCTACAATTTGATAGGCCTGTGACAAGGAAAATATCCTCTATATCTATATCAATTCCACATTATGCACTTCAAACCACTGCTTAGGTAGATCCCACAACTGGATGAGCCTCTCCAATAGCATAAGTTGGGACTTCATATTATTTGTCTTAAATAACTTTAGGAGGTCATAATTGCACCAAGCATCAAGTGTTCATGAGTCTTACATAGTTTCCACATCATAATATTCATGTTCTCTCTCACACCACTCAATCATGATGATGAATCTACACAAAAATAAAGTACATATTAGTGACACATCATGAACAAAATTTAGGGGACAATTTCTTGCATCCTAGGGCCTATATCTATTTTTCAAGCCTTTAACCCTCTCATTAAGATTTTATAAATATTTGTGTTGATTGATTTAATTGATTAAATATACAACATTAAATTTTCAACCAAGAGTTTATAAAGTTATATATGCTACACTATATGTTTGGAGTTTATGGAATTAATAGTCTCCCTAATCTCTTGCTACAAAATCGAACAATAATAGTTCTCTAGGAGAACTTGTGCAGAAAGTAAATGCATAGGGAAGACATCCTTTGGAGAGTAATCTTAAGGAGTATATATATATATATATATATATAACAAGGAAATATTATTGTAGAGGACAATTTTTGCATTCATATCTCACTGAAACAACCTTAAACTCTATCTTAGAAGGATTTAGTTCATCTTGGAAGCTACAGCCCTAAGATTCACACCAATCCAAAGTAAAATCTAGGGACAGGTCTCAGTCTGTAACACTAGCTTGCCCAAATGGCCATTGTATATCTAGGATGGAAGCAATTCTTGAGATTTCCCTCAGTGCACACCCTTCATATAAAACCACACAATTCTAAGCAATAAAAGTTCATTGATCAAAGCATGAAATAAAACAAACTACAATATATGTACTAAATTGAAATGAAAGTAGCTAAGTTATTCTACATTACAAAAAAGGAAGGTAACTAGTTAGTGTAGGACAAGTTGGTGGATCCTTTTCAACTCATTCCACACTACCTAAGAGGCTAAAAATCAAAATTAATTCGCTCCACCATGATATTTAAAATCCAACAACCAACAATTTTTAATTAAAGAGAAATCCTCTATTATTGTCACTCTACTCTTCCTCTACCACCCTTGCAACCCGCTCTCAGTCCATACATTTATACAAAAGAGCAAGGGGGTGAATTGGAACTAATTCCCCCAAATCCAAACTATAAAACATGGACATATTTGAAAAATATTATCTTTATTTTTCTTTCATAGATATTAGTTGGAGAAAAACTCAAGATCTAATTACATATGAGAATAGGCTTGAGTTGGTTCCTTTCTAACTAGTTTCTTTGTTTGGGACATAGAAAACAACAATAACTAGAAAATCCCTTTGAAAAAGAAATGTGTATATCCCAATCCTCACACTTTTTGGAAAAAACGCTTGTGATTCACCTAATTGGGGATGTTCTAGACAAAACCCATGTCACAAATTGTATAGATTCTTATTCTTTTCTCCATAAGTTGCATCTGAATTTTGTTAATTGATTCTTCCTAGAATGAGGTATCTATATTGTAAATCATGAGCTAGAGGATTGTGGTATTGAGCTAGGTATGCATTAAGCAACATAGATCCATACCATAATCCACAAGAACAAAATCAATGTTTTGGAATTTCCCTTGGAGCTGCATAAATATGCCAACCTTGGAGGTTGGTTATCAGAACCACATAGAATCTACAGGAATAGAGCTAGGCAAAAGCATCATTGGTAAAGCCAAGCGTAATACTTTATTATTAATTAAAAATAAAGGAAAATCATGATAATTAACTACTTTAAAATTCCTAATCATGTGTCAACATATTCATAAGGAAATGCATTAAGAAGGGGAATGGAAAGGTGAAGGAGTGAAGTAAAATGATTGAAAATGGGCATTTTGAATGGTGAAAAAGATGAAAATTTAGTGAATTTAAATCTCCCCCATGCTTTCACTTTTGAATTTTCTTATGAAAATAAGGTACGAATCACCTATTAGCTATGTTGGGGGGATAGGTTTATCAGATTCTAAATGGCTTCAAACAACAATCTTGTAGCATGACAATTGAGTGGTTTTATGGCTTTTGGTTATCGTTATGCCACTTCGCAAATTTCATATAAAAATATGCCAAATCTAGCCATGCTTCATTATAACTCTACCATTTCCATACTTAGTCTTGAGTTCCCACATTGAACAAGATTTAGGAAGAAGAAACCTGTAAGTTTCAATAGCATGCATATATTTTCCTTGAGCAATATGCAATTTCCAATAATTCTTTACCATTTCCCTATCTCATCTAATGAAGCATTAGAGATAGTTTAAACATAAGAAAATAATTGTTATATTGATTTTTCCCACGCACTTAAGAATCAAGTTGGAGTCTAAGATCGCGATCACAAATAACTCAAATTCCACAACATAAGCACTTTCACAATGGAAAATATACAACAGTGAATCAACTAGTGCACATGTCAATTTTTACCCAAAACTTGTTATACTGCAAATATTAATACAACAAATGTAAGGTTCACGTACCAGTGATCATGGCCGTTACAACCATCCCTAATACAAGAATGACTAGGGCTTGGTGTCAACAACTATGACAACGAATGTTTCCCTGAACAAAGTAAACTTGACTTACTTGTTGATGTAGCACTTCCACAACCCTTTCAATCCACATAACTTAAACACATTTGGAAATTCTGTTGCCTCCTCTTCTCTAACTCAAAAGTATTTTGCAACCTCATAAATGGTTATATCTTTAGTTCAATAGTCTGCCACTATTAATGATCATTGATCCTCCAACATCACTAAACTTTCACCCATACAAGTATTCCCTCTAGTTACTCTCCTGCTCCTCCAAAAGTGCCAATGCTTAGGATCTTAAAGCTTTCCCCTTCTTGTCTCTCTACTGCTCCAAAGATGACTAGACTTATGGCTTCAAGGCTACCCTCTTAAACTGATGCTTTCCACTACAAACAAATGAACTAGGGAACACAATTCTTCCCTCAAATAGTCCAACAATTAACTGAACTAGGGCTTGATGCACAACCCACACTTCCACAATTTGCCTCCTCAAATTGAAAAAACCTAAGGCTCTCCACAAGAAGCATTCTCAACAGTGATTTGACTCCACAAATTACACCTTTTAGGCTACTAAACTAATGTCCACAACTTCCACATAGGATAGACGATCACCTAACACTTTTTCTCCATGTAAAACAAGTCCACACACCTTGTTTCAAACATCTCTACCAATAAGAAGGATGACGCTAGTTACGTTCAGAAATAGAGGTCATATTAGACCTCCCTTTAGGTCTCGGCCTCCCAGAGTCCTCTGTGCAGACCAAAAAACATTGCGACCTCTCTTAGAAAGATATTTAAGGCCTATAATAGACTCCTCTTAGGCTCAACCTTCTCCCAAAAAATGAAGAACATAAACCCTTACACAAGGATGATTTTTGGCCCTCCTTAACCCCTCAAAGTTGGCCTAGAACAAGCAAATAAACACAAAGAATTACCTAAGACTTCATCCTCCCTTGCTGAGCTTATATTGTCCTTTTCTCCTTGCTAAAAAATAGACTTTTTCTCCTCTTCAAGTTCGTCTTCTTCTTGATGTAATTAAATATTTTCCTTGACATGAAATGCTCTTGAGAAGGTGCAGTTGTGATGCGGTTCAAATGAATCAATCTTTCCTTCTTTTATAATGTTCATGGTGGGTTTCCCACCCCACCAAGGGTCACACCATATCATAAAAGCTTACCTAAGCATCTCACTTGAACACCATTAAAATGTAAGACAAAAATTGCTTTAATTCCTCTTTTTCCACCTCATTAATGCCTTAGGTGCTCTTTAGCCCTTCAAGGGTGCCCCACATGCACTTAATGATTAAACAATCAATTTCTCCACTTGGTTTTGTGCCCACAACTTTTGGTGCAAAACCCACTACTTGGGTACACTACCCACACAACCCTTGTGGGTCAACTTCTCCCAAACCCATTACCCTAGGGTTGTGGGAGTACCCCCCAAGCTAAACAAATCAATATGATATGGTGACTACATAATGGAAAAGAGATCCTAACATTCTAATTAGGCCCTAGTCATCATAACCAAATACTTATATGCACATCTTAGTGTTGCATTTAGATTACATTACTTATGATTTATCAACCCGAGACTAAACATTTTCATCAATGAGAAGTTACAAATTCATCAATATTTTTAGATCGATCATAAAATTGTTTTCTCTTTGGGTTTGGATGTCCCTTTCACTAGAATCAACTCAAATAATACTTCTACTCCTTTCAAGTCATCATCATTGTTCCAGGAAAATATATTGTCCTATCTAATGGAGGAATTTCTTCAAAGTGAAAACCGTCATTATGCACTTAAATGAGTTGAGAAAATAACCTTGAGAAATGGCATCTCTCATATCAAAACTTTGCAACCTCATCATTAGATTTATTTCCTGCACATTCTTTCTCTAATTTTTTCTTCTAAAATGTCACTACCTCATCCCTATTGGTCGCTAATGTAAACGAATATTCAGGGAAAGAATATTGTCAATTCTTTTATTATATGAAACTTTCCTAGATGGATAAAGAATTCTCTCTTCAACAAAAATCTTAAACCATCTAGAAGGATCCAATTGAGAATTTTCTACATTGCTTTGCTCAACATGGTCAAGTAGATTTTAAATAACTCCAATGCATCCTATTTTCTTGTACTAGAGAATTCAAGAAGAATAGTACCAATAAGTATCTTGACCATATGAGATAGTATGCCTTCTTACCTAGGTTTCAAAGTCACATTTCCATAGTCATTTGCATCATAAGCCTCTTTAAGAAGAGTTGAATACTTTCCAGAGAGTAGGGCATGTCCAAGTTTCACCAACTACATGTTCAAGTCAATAATTGGATTTTCAGGAGCCCTTTTAAAAGCTTCATTCAATTTTTGAGTTCAAAAACAATGTAAACTAAATTCTCTTGTGGAGAATACCATTTGCATGATAAATTCCAGGCAATATTTGTTTCCAATATTGATAATGTTGGACAGTGTTTTCATTGATGTCAAAGGGGATGTTGAAAGAAGCAACATATTCATTCATGTATGAAAGGAAGTAGTGTGTTAGTTTGATTCCTTGCATGCCTTCATCACATGAAGCCAAAATGATTTTAAGTTTATTGAGTTTTTTTTCAAAGTCATGATGCTTAGATTAATCTATTGATAGAAATGTTAGATAGTCCTCTTTGAGACCCTTCCATTGGTATATCACAATTGGAAAAACTCCTCCTGAATGAGATGTTATCATCGTCTAATATTAGCAATTACAATGAAGACCAAATTAAAAATCACCAAAATTTTTAAAGGTCATACATGTTGAGGGAAGATCCAAACATTTGTAATTAATCAAGAGCTTTAGGTGCATGAACATATGCACTATTTAACCTAGTTAAATCTCATGCACCTTTCGACTGATATGGCAATGAGCTACGACATGTATGGTTGGTCATATGAAAATATGCACGATGTTTAATGCTGCCCATATATTCCACGCGGTCAACTTTGAACCAATGAAGTGTTCACATGTGGCATACATATAATGCACATATAGGTGGCATGATGTGATTGGTTAATTTTAGTGACAAGTGGCAAGACAATGAAGTGGTAGTTCCATGTGGCACCTCTATCGAGGACAATGAGGTGGCATATCCAAGTGGCAATGCAAGAACATGTCGCAATTTATGATAGATCTGCATGGCAATGAAGGATGATGTAGTGCAATGATGATGATGTGGCATCTAGTCATGAAGCCACATGGCACTTTTAATTGGCCAATAAGCACAAATCTTGAAGACACATGGCCAACTAAAATGACCCATGTGGCAGGTATGACATCATATTGATGTCAGCAAATGGATGACTAATGACCCTTAGATCCTAAGCCCTATGGCATGGCCGCATGGGTGAAAGGGATAAGACCTATTGGATTTTGGTCTCGTCAAAGGCATGAGTCATTGGTCACGTGGGGTGGTCATATGATTTAATATCACCAGGTTTACCAACACAAATTTTGGCGCTTAGGTTGGCTCGCATATTTCCCAAGTCAAGCATTCGGGTAATCGGAAGATCATGGAGAAAAATGTGAAGGAATAGCCTTGGTGGCTAGTGAGGAAGCATAGTTTGGAAGGTTATAGGGTTGAAACACTGTGGTCTATGTTTGGTTCTATTGTGTAAACGTTGTATTGTGTAAACGTTGTTTTGATATGGAAGATTTTTTATTGGCCCTGGTCACGACAACAAAATATATTTGGCTCTTATGTGGAATCTTTGTGATTGGTCCCATTCGTGGCAACGAAATATTTTGGCTTTGATGTGTTTTAACATGGACGTTCCGTGATTGGTCATGGTCATGGCAATGAAACATATTTGTTTTTGATGTGTTCTGGCGTGGAATCTCTGTGATTGGTATTAATCATGACAACGAAACATATTTGGCTTTAATCTGTTCTGACCATGGAACCTATGTGATTGGTCTTGGTCGCGGCAATGAAAGATACTTGGGTCTGTCGTGTTCTTACGTGGAAGCTCTATGATTGATCTTGGTCATGGAAACACGACAATTTTGCTATGACGTGATATGACATGGAAGCTCTATGATTGGCCTTCGTCATGGAAACGAAATATTTTGTCTCTGATGTGTAAGATTTGTGATTGGTCTTATTTGTGGAAACGAAACATATTTTTCTCTAATGGTTTTTGACGTAGAAGATTTTTGATTGGCCTAGGTCATGGAAATGAAACGAAACAATTTTGGCTCTAACATGTTTTCGCTCAGTAATATTGGTTGTGTATTCCTAATGTGGATCAGTACAACATGGAAAGGAATTCATTGATGATTTTAATAGTCAGAGTGTAATGATTCAAACCGAGGAACTCGATAGCACAGTTGGTCCAGAAACAATTCTCCCATGAGGTTGAGGGTTTGATCTCAGCCATCGGTGTATTAATTTTGTTTTTTATTTTTCTCCCAAAGTTTCCCAATTTAATTTTCAAATATTTAGCAAAATCAATGGTATCCATTTTGTATTATTACTTTCCAATTATGGGAATTTTGTAGAACGCATGCTAGAAGGAATCATTTTGTTGAATAGTTAAGTTTTCTAATCTTTTTGTGGGTCAAAAATAGTGCAAATTGATTATGGGAATTTTGTAGAATGCACACTAGAAGGAACTATTTTGTCGAATAGTTAAGTTTTGTGTCAAAATTAATGCAAATTGATTTTTGAAAAATGATTTTGGTTGGATTCATTTGAAACTTGATAAAGGGAAGATCTAAATAGTTGTTCAGAATAGGGATGTCATGATTATTGGCTATATGAGCATGTGAACAAGATTTTGGCATATGAAAAGAAGGAAAAATGATTTGGTTATGAATTAAGCTTGTGGATCTAGTATGAATTATTTTGAAAAGTGTTCCACGCCAAATTGAAGAAGGAGGTGGGTTCCTCCATGGAGGTTGGTGCCACAATTAGGTTGATGCCTACAGAAGTTGAAGTTTGCACATTTTCAAGTTTGGTGACTCAATCAAGTTGTAGTCTATTGTAAGTGGGTTCTTGTACATTATTTGAGGTTGGTACCTCAATTAGGATGTAACTTATTGAAAATGGGTGCTTGCGTGTTTTGGGGGTTGGTGCCTCTAGCATGTCAGTGCTTGTAAATCTATGTAAAAGAAAATGAAGAAGAATACAAAAGAATTTGTGGTTTTCTCCAATAGTGGTTTCCACATAAAATATGGTGTTCTTGTGTGTTGAGGTGAAGATGGTTTCTTGATGCATAGTTTTATTCATTGTATAATGCATTTTATTTTTTGATGCACTGCTACATAATCAATTATGGATTCAATGTTTTGAAATGATGGATTTAACATTAGATTGCTTCAACACCCCCCCCCCACCCCCCCTCTTTTTGTGACCTTTGATCTAACATATAAGTCCCATATAACTAGGCCCAAAAAGAATCTGTAATTCCTTGCCACTTTCTTGAATATGATTCCAATCAAAGTTTGTATTTGATCGAGTTATTTTTCAACAATAGTCAACTCTATCTTTTTCAAATATGAGAATTCAATACCAAAAAATAATAACTATTGAGCTAAGGGATCTTCAACGATTTCATGTTGTGAAGAATGACCTAAGCATAGGCGAGGAACAATAGTTGGGTGGTGAACCTAGCCTTTACACATGGAGAAAGAGTTAGTTTCAAATATAACCATATGTGTTTGATTTTACTATAGCACACAACAATATTATTCCATAAACCAAATGCACATTTTATAAATTGATCTAAAGTTAGATAACGAGTAATGCCTAGCAATTTGGCCTTTTATATTTTATAGATCGTGATTAACTTCATACAGTGGCAACATTCAACCAATGCAAGAATGCTCTTATCTATTATTAACACAAAACCATACAAATCCATTTCCCTCATCTTATGTCACCCTTGTGCCAAACCTATCACACCCACATTAGTCACCAACCTGAATTAAAAGTTTGTAAGAAACAACAATTTTTCTCTAGAGCCAACAAAACCCCATTATATCTAGCTCCAAAACAACCATAGAGACTTAGATGTCTCAATCTACTACATTTTGATTCCAGAAATATCAATTTTGAATTGAAAACTTTTGAACATCCACTTATATTTAGATATTCAAATTGATTACAACTTTTCTCTAGAGCATCAATAAATGTATCTATCATTTGGATACTATTGAAAAGGTACATAGCACAAAAATCATGATACTAATTTTTCAATAATTTCCACTAATTCCTCATCAATTTGGTGTTAGTTCTGGTATAGATCAAGGGACTAAAAACAAGTGAATTTAGTATTGATTGACATAAGTAATTTGCTCATGTAGCGTGATAAAGAAAGTTCTTGAACACCAATGGAGTTTACCTCTCTCAAGATATCCTATACACATAGGTGAAGTGATTTTACACCATTCAAATAAGAAATATGTTAGTCCTTACAAAAAATCTTAAACCATCCTAGTGGCTCCTACATGTAAAGAATTATAATTTTCATGTACGATTTTCACGTAGACCTCTCTACATAATTATCAAAATCAGAAATGTCTTTGTACATGGCTATTATTTGTACACACAGACACACACACATACACATATTTGATAGGAATACATAACATTTATCCTAATGATTGCACATCAACTTGTAAATCATGTTATCTCTTCACACCTTCTTACCTCCTTCCTCTTCGAGCTTCCTTGAGTAACCTTCCAATACCTGATTTTCCCTTTCTTGGGTCAATAATAAAACACTACTAGGATCCTCTGATGAAATATTACATCTTGCAAGAATCCAATATTTTCTTATCAACCAGGACCGATCCTTGTAGTGGTGAATAATTAGGCTTCCCATAATTTTGAGAAAAGAAAAATAGCTACACGTATAACTTGTTTGTAGAAACTCACTCCCTTGTCACTCTTCCCTCTTTTAATGTAACTCCACATTTTTTTCAATGTAGAAACCGAAGATACTCCAAATTTTTACAAACATATCTCCCTTGTTGTAGACCCCAAGTCAAGACACCAAGATGGTAGAGGCAAAGGGAGGTGAGACTAGAAGTGGGAGAGTATATCGAGGCCAAGTTATCCTTATTCCATAAAAGTTAGCTGATCTTACCACCAAACATTGCAGTCTCGAAGGAATCAATCCTTCCTTCAAATGAAGGAAAAGAATGAATACTTTCCTGTTGGAGGTGGTATTTCTATAGGAGAATAAGATGTCTAATATAATGGATTAAGAGCGTGGTTTACAATGGTATAACATAACAATGACGTGAGGTGATGAATGTTGTTGGTGTAGGCACATGGCTATCTATTGCCATGGGAGAGACAATATTTTGTAATCTAAATAAGTTATTCCCATAGGAGTTGAGATTGAGATAATGAATGGAGGAAATAGGTATATCAATATTTTCTACTAATGATGAAATGATTGTTTATTATAAATGTTAGGGAAACATATGTAGAGAGAATATTAGATATGGAATTACTATCATTATCCCTGAGTTTTCAATGATATCACTGCTCAATAAAATAGAGATATAATGGATAATAAAGATGGTATAGATTGCAATGGATGATAGATAAAACATGCTGAAAAAAATTGCAAGGGGATAATGAAAAAAATGAAATGTGGCATAGGAATTCCAATAGTTTCTTATCATCATTCCCTAAATTTTCAACAAATTAAAAAACTTCAAGCTAGTTTTTACATGTATGATGATGAAAGGAAATTAAATTTGAGACTTGTGTACCATTGATCTGATCCAAGATAGATTGCTAAGGCCAGTGCTAATGTAGATTAACTATCATATTAAGAAGCTAATGTTGATGACTATTGATTATGTGTGGTTGGCTTCTATGTTGTATTTGGGACCAAGAAAGATGATTGTTGACTATGTGAGACTCTGATTTTCAAGGCAGATCTGAACAAGCATAATGTTAGTGATCATATAATAGTGGTTACTAGAATGCATAATGGTTGCAGGCAACATGTAGGTGCATTATCACGGATACTAAAGCTTCTGATAGGATAAAGACTAAACTTCTTACTACTCTAGTTTTCCAATAATAAATATACCCCTCTTTTTTTCAAAATTGAAAGGTTTCAACTATTATCTAGTGCTTTCACAAAATATTCATCGAATCTTGAATCTACTCCTACCACGAAAGTGGGTGTGCCGAAGTCAAGCATGGAATGAGATCATTAGATTTCTAACTATTGATTTAAGTCGTTAACCAATGTGACACAACTCACCATTGATGTCAATGAGCATTAAGGTACCTTAATACATATTGCTAGTTAGGAATGAAGGTTTTGAAGTTCAGTCACTTATAATATCTTAAAATAAAAGGAAATTAATATATTCCCATTGATGTCAGTGAGAGAACCTACCATTGATGCATGCAAGCCTCAAGGTACTAAAAGAAATCTCTAATATTGAACCTAGATAATGTGTTGAGGTTGATTGGTAAAGATGTTTTAGCAGGAAGCAACTAATGCATCCCACATCAGCTAACACGAGGATATACCAAAATTTATTGGATTTTTAGAGGACCACCAACATGATGTAGAGATTATTAAGAACTTTTCTAGCCAATAATGTAATTTTCAAGAAAATTCCTTATCTAACTATGCCAAAATATTGGTTTCCATAGTTAGACTTATTTTAATCTTTACTATTTTATTTATTTATTCATATAAACTATCCTACTCTACTAGAAATAGGAAGCATCTTCTTAAGCATAGGAATATTTCCAATGAATCCATGCTGACAATATAATTACAAATGTACGCATATTAAATTCAAAAGTTATGCTTTAACAAATACTAGAATATGAGGAGCCAAATATTCTAATAGATACGGTGTCAGGAGATGTTGAATGATGGAGTAATTTTGTGGGCTAATAATCATTTGGAACCAAGCTTCTATATGATCTATGTATCCTTGGTTTTATAGTTCACTGGAAATTAATGGCATGGCATGAAAATATTTCAAGGCTTGGTTATTGCTCCCTTGAAGACATAATGGATCTGATAGTAATAAATTCGTTGATATTAGGTTCTAGTATTTACTTTCCATTGATGGTTTCTTTGGTCTCTTCTATAGTTTGGGAAAGATAATAAAGGAAAATTCCTAGGTATTTTCCTTGATGTTCTTAATGAACTTATAGATTTTCTTCTTGATGTTGATAATGAGTTCCTTTCTCTTATCTACCTCCTTGAGATGTAGATATGTTTATGATTGCAACCAGGGCTTGTTCCACTTGAGATGCAAACATGTCTCTGATTGTGATCGAGATTTGTTCCACATGAGATATGGGTAAGTCTTTGGTTGTTCCCATGATTTGAGAGATTCCTTGGAGAATCATTTATTCCTTTTCTTAGTAATATCTTCTATTGGCTAGTAGGTCCTATTAACACATGGATTAATGCATGGTAGAATAAGATAAAATATTTTCTACTTTAAGGATATAAATGAAATTTCTTGGAAAAAAAATAATTATGGAAAGAAAACGAACAAAACTATAAAAGCCCTAATATATTTTAGTGCCTCCTAGGAAATGGTGCCAAAAATGTCAGTCAATTTAATTACTTAAATATTTGACCTTAAATTGTTAACCAGGAGTTCATAAACTTAGAGATGGTACATTGTATGTGCAGAGTTTAGGGCATTAATAATATTCCTAACATATTTCTATAAAATGAAATAATTTTTTTTATTATCTAAGAGCACTCTTGCAAAATGTAAAGTCATAACAAAATCATCCTCTAAATAGTATGCTTACGGAATATTTTTATATATATTTCACAAGAAAATATTGTTGCAAAATAAAATTATTGCATTCATATCTTGCAAAAGAAACCTTAATCTATTTCTCAAAAGGAAATAATTCACCGTGGAAGCTACAGGTCCTAAGATTCACACCAACCCAAATTAAAATCCAAGGAAAGGGAAAGGATCCTTAATATACTAAGGTCATAGGGGTTTCCTATGATATCCCTTATTTACAATATCTTTGTTTGTCAAATTAACTGGGAAAAATAGTCATTCTACAACTAACATGAAAGAAAATATTGACATTTCCTTTAGTGCACACTCTTCACACAAAACCACAAAATTGTAAGCAACAAAAGTTCAATGACCAATGTAGGAAATAAAAAAACTATGCTCTCTCTACTAAATTGAAAGGAAAGGAGCTAAGCTATTCTACATTCTAGAAAGGAAACAAAATCTAGTAGCATAGGCCAAGTTGGTGGATCCTTTCCAACTGATGACATGCCGCCTGAGAGGCTAAAAAATCAAAAGTAATTCACTCTTCCCATTATCTTTAAGCATTACTAATCAACAATTTGTGATTAAAGAGAAACCCTCAACAATACACAGTCAGAAACTCTAATGATCAAATGATTAAAGATATTGTCATTACATAGAGATGAATGATTTAGTAATCCTATCTATTATATGAAATATTCCACTATTCCTACAACTCTACTCTTCATCTACCACCCATCCAACTTTCCCTTATTCCATACATGTATACAAAAGAGAAAAGGATTGAATTGGAGTCAATTCCCCCAACTCTTGATTGTCAAGAATGGATAAATTCAAAAAAAATATATTTTTTTATTTTGTTAGATATTGGTTAAAGAACAACTAAATATCTAATTCAAGGGCATAAGGTAAGTGATTGAGTGCCGAGATGGCTCTGAAGTCGTGTGAAGGATCGAATCTGCAGCTCCTGCAAGGGTTTGGTTAATATTCACCATATGTTTGCAGCGACACCAGTGGCATCGAAATGGGGAAGTGCTTATTTTTTATAGCCTAGGTTTGGAGGTGTGGGGCTCGGCGAGGTGATATACAGTGAGGGGTGGATTATCTGTTGGGTATTGAGGAGGCAATAAAATTTATGCAGGTCAATCTTTGCTACTGATATGGATGAACAACTAGTATATTACTCATTATATCCCTATGAATGTGTGCCAATATGGATAGAGACTCCACCTAAGCATACATATATGAAGTCACTAGGAGCAGATGGGATACCGGCTTCGCAGGTCGACGAATCTAGGGCTTCCCTGGAGGTAGTATATGAAAGCCCTACATCCCTAGAATTTGAAAACCTATTGTTGGCATCTAGAAAAAACTCCTTAGGGAATCAGTGTTCAAGGAATAATGTAGACACTCTTTTACAGCAACAAATGGATTTCTCGATTCCATCCCTATCCTCACTTTTTTTTCTGGAGACATGCATCAACCCTATTTCAAAAGAATATCGTTGTTATGGATGCCCTAATTGAGATGGGCATACTATATTTTCTGAGAATTTTACTGGCTTGAGCCCCTTGAGGGTTCAATATACTATGGAATGTGGCTAGGCACAAGACATTGGCACAACACACCTAAATCAAGACCTACGAAATGCATCCTCAACACAGACCTCAGGTTGTTTTGTAGGAATTATGGTTATTAGTCCTAACTATCAACATGTGGAAGCTAGGGTTAGAATATCTACTAACATACCCTCACAAGATCTTTGAAATTTAAATGAGGGTTCTCAGAAGAAGAGAGAGAAGAAATCAAAGAGCACTAAAGTTAGAGAAAGAGGGAGATTGTTGGTTCTAGGGGAGGGAATAAAATTGGATGACATTATAGAAATGGTAGATCATGTACTAATAGGGAGGGTTCATGGGAGAAACTACTCATCGATGCATCTAAATAAATGGGTCACAGAGGTTTGGGGTCAGGTTTTGGAAAATCTTCCGACTGTGGTGACTATGACCAGGGGATGGTTTGCATTACATTTCAATAGGCTAGAACATGCATCATGGGTGTTGAAGAAATATTGGCACATTGAAATGGTTCCTGTTATGCTGAAGCGATGTTCACCGCTTTTCGACCTAGAGAGAGAGCAATCAGGGGTGGGACAAATCGGGATAAGAATGCCTAGATGACCACTTCAATTTTGGACCGAAGATGTCTTCAGATGTATTAGGAATGATCTGAGGTTTTTTTTATATTATAATAAATCCTTTGTAGAATTTGGAAAGATGGATTTCACATGCATATTGGTTCATCTAGATACCAGAGAAGGGATGGTGGAAAGCATGAAGCTTCAATGGCGGGGCATTAATAGATTGTAGAAATTGGACTATGAGGGGGTTCCTTTTAGATGTAGGAGGTGTCATGAAGTTGGTCATCTATACAAGTAATGCCCATTTCTTGAAAAAGATAAGATGGTAGCCTGTTTATGGATGGGAATGAAGGGAATGGAGATGGACCCAATGACATGAATCATACTCCACAATAGAGTTTGGTTTGTTAGTAAAAAGGGATGGACATGGATAAAGGGAAACAAGTCTCCTATTCCCATCCTTTATCACGAGGTTAACTCGTGCTCGTGCATAACCAACCCGTCCCCATCCTAGTACTGATTTCTCTTTCCCATCTCTAGAACCTTATATTTTGAATAATACATCTACATCATGTCATTCTTATAATGTTGGGGTAGTGTCATCTCTATATGATTTAAGTTTGATTACTTGTCCCTCGACCTCTATCCATGTATGTTGCCTAGCTTCTTTCCCTACCATCCCTATAATATCCTAGGTATCTATGCTCGCAAGGGAGGATAACACTTATGAATCTAATGAAAGACATATATATAACTCGAGATATCTCTCTAAACAACCCATAGTTGTGCGTCAAGGATTAGGTCTCTCATCCCCTTCGAAGATTCACAAATCCTCTTGAGGTAGGAAGTCCTATATATTGAAAGCTACCCATAAGGCCAGTATGGATGTTGCGAAGGTAGAAAATTATCACTTGATGGGGTTCTTAGAGAAAGAGGCAACCCGAAACTCGTTTCCTGATGAAGTAGATTTCCTTTAGTTGCAGACGGTTGGCTAGCCCTACCAAAAAACTAGCCCTTAGGAGACTTATAGAATTAGAGAAAGTAAATGTGATACTTCTTCAAGAGACACTTGGGGACAGTGCCCATATTATAGTGCTTATGGAATCCATCAGTACGAGGTAGAATATTGGGGAAGTCCTGCTTAGGTAGACTCCCTCACAAACTTTTTCGAATACATGTTGGAGAACAATAAACTCATTGACATACTAGTGGCTCGTCTTCAACTATCCCGGAGAAATAGAAGAACTAGGGAAGCCATGATAGCTAGGCATATTGAGTGATTCCTAATCAAGGAATCTCTAATGGATAAGTTTGAAGTGATTAGGCAATGTGTTGGATTGGGAGGAATATCGAATTACTTGTCTATATATCTAGAAATAACAGGTATATCCCCAAAACTACAGGTACCTTTAAAATTTAATTCGACATGGTTAAGGGATGAGGACTTTCATCGATTTTTTAAAGATACATGATAGGATAGATCATTGATTGATGTAAGGTCGTTAGTTGAACACTTTTCTAGAAATGTTTTACGCCTAAAACAGAGGACAATAGAATGGGCAAAGGAAAAGAAAAAGAAGGACGAAGAATCTCTCTAGAATGTAGAATATGAATTAGCCAAGTTAGAATATCCAGATAGAGGATTATTTGTTTCTGGTGAATCTAAATCCTATGTTATACACCTATAATTAGAGAGACTTATGATATAAAAAGAAAGGGAAGAAACTTGGAGGCTTAAGAGTAGAGCTATATGGTTACAAGCGGGTGAGGAAAATACAAAATGTTTTTAACAATATGCAAGAGAATGGAAGGCTATCAATACTATCTGGTCTTTGGAGGACAACGAGGGCTCATCAGTGCAAACCTTCAATAGGCTAGTGAACTTAGGTATTAATCACTTTGGGAATTTGTTTAAAGCCCCACAAGAAGCATCTATGTTAGAGGTTATAAAGATAGCTAGTACTTTTCCTCAATTTTTAGATGAGAAAGTAAGTAAAGACTTGAACAATCCTGTGACCCTAGGAGAACTAGAGGCAGTACTTAAATGGTTTAAAAGAGATAAGAGTCGGGGTCTAGATAGATGGCTTGTGGAATTTTATTTGGAATTTTTTGAATTGATAGGTCAAGATCTTCTCAGGGTCATAGAGGACTATCGAATGAATGGAAGAATGTATGATGTATTCAATGCTATGTTCTGTTTTAATTCCAAAATCTAATAATGCTAGAACCTTTAATGATTTATGGCCTATTTCTCTATGTAATTTAATCTATAAGATCGTCACGAAGATCATTGCAAATCAAATTAATCCTATTTTATCACAACATATATCAAAGGAACATTTTTTTTTTTGGACAAATGCCAGATTCATGAAGCTATAGACATTGCAAAGGAAGGTTTACATTCCTTAAAAATTAAGAATCTAAAGGGTATGATTTTTAAAATTGATCTATCCATAGCATATGAAAAGACCAATTGGTTTTACTTGTAGATGTTGTTGACTCATCTAGGATTTCCTCATGATTTCATAAAATGGATAATGTGTTGTATTACTTCTGTTTCATACAATATTCTCATAAATGGATCGATTTCAAACTTTTTTCATGCAGAGTGTGGGCTCAAGCAGGGATACCCTTTATCATCATTACTTTTCCTGTTGATCATGGAGGGCCTGAGCAGATTGATCTCTGAAGAAAGGAATCAGGGGAGAACCAAAGGTGTTAAAATTGTAGTAAATGTCACCTTGTCTCATTTACTATTTGTGGATGACATCCTCATTTGTCTAAATGGGACCGTCAGTGATTCAATTGTTTTCAATGTCATTCTTAAGTTATTCTATAAGGCCACAAGGATGGAGAGACATTAGGATAAATCCACTTTGTTGGATATGGGGTGTACACTGTATGAACTAAATTTTGCAAAACAGAGAATTCCATATAGGCTCTTAGCATTTGAAGATGGGCTCAAGTATTTGGGATTTCAGCTCAAACCTAATAACTATAAAATTGCAAACTAGATGTGGGTAGTAGCCAAGGGTGTAAGAGCAATAAATATTTTGCATCATCGATGGTTATCTAGGGAAGGTTGTTTAGTCCTTATCAAATCAGTGTTGGAGGCAATCCCTGTATGTTGGATGTCTTTGGCTTGGATCCCAAAAGGAATATTAACTATAATTCAATAGGTATGTTGTAGATTTCTCTGGAAAGGGAACAAGGAAGGTAGGCCATTTGCATGGGTAGATGGGATCACATTGCCATTCCCAAGAAATGGAGAGGTTGGGGGATGAAGAATCTTGTATGTTTCTCTAAAGCCCTTGTAGCAAAAATGGGATGGCAACTCCTAACTACAAATAGTCTATTGACAAAGATGGTCCTCAGAAAATACATTAGCCCTCAATACATTGATTAATGGATCAGATTGCCAATATGGAATAGATATGTAATCTATACGATCTAGGGATCTATTTTGAATTCCTTTGAATACATCGGAGCAGGTTTGGCGTGGAGAGTAGGATCGAATGGGAAGATTCATATTGGAATAGAAGCATGGTCTAGAAGTGGAAATTCACACTTACTACCTCCTAAACATATCCAGTTCCCGAAGGGATCTAGTATAAGGACTTTATATCAAATAATAGACCCAAAAATTCTACTATTTTTGGACAGTCATGGAAATCTACACATGATCTTAGGATTCTTGTGCTTTGGCATCAAGACTAGTCAAACTATATAAATTCACTATCAAAGGCTTATATAAGAATATAGGAAATGGAAGATGAATTAGTTCCGAAAATTTCTCAGCATGTAAGATATACTCCAAAAGAGGGATGCCCCTACATCTATGTTGATCATGAACCCCTCAACTCTGTCTAGTGGTGGCATCCAGTTTGGAAATTATAAAGTATACCAAAAGAAAAACTTTTTATGTGGTGTTTACTGCGTAATAAAGCTCTCATGGGAGACAACCTCCAATGTCAAACCTTTCAGGGACCCTCCTAGTGTATATTATGCAGGAATAATGTAGAAATAATAAATCATTTATTCTTGCAATGCCCTACAAATACTGAAATATGGAATTAGATATATCAATCAATGGCTATCAATATCAGATGGCAGGGAGATACTTTACGAGATGCCTAGGAATCCTAGTGGAACCGAGCCTATCCCACAAAACTTTGAAACCTGACCCTTTTTGTTTTCTCAAGTATTTGGATAGGAAGAAACAAACTCATATTTCAATAAAGGGTTCCCAATTGGACACTTTCCTTCTCACACATAAAAACATTATACAATATGATTCTAGAAGAAGATAAAAAAAAAACAACACATGAACATATTTGAAAAAACCAACGACAAGACTTTTCCTTGGGCTTACTTTGATGGATTGAATCAGCAAGCTAGCTGTGGCAGAGGAGAAGTTTTGTATATGAATGAATAACGTTACTTCAACATAAAGTTGGGTTTAGGTAGGGGCACTAATAACTTTTTAGAACTTAATAATCCCAGACTTCTCCTTATTTTTTCCCTTGCGAAAGGATGCCTGAAACTACAGATCTTTGGTGATTCTAAACTTGTAATTAATTGGTTCAATCATCAATCTGAATGTCACGTGCACACACTCAGGAATTTTCTAGATGAAATTTATTACTATAAAATATCAGTTTGATTATATATCTTGTCAGCATATCTGCAGGGAGAGGAACCAGATTTCCGATAGTCTTTCCAAGGAAGAAGCACAACAACCTATTGGTTATTGGATGATACATGAAAAAAAGGAATAGGACTTCTATCAGTATTTCAATAGGCCTTTCATAGATCAACATGCCTAAGGGGCAACAACTACCCGACTCTACTCAGTTCATAGATGGAACATAATATTTTGTCATTTTGTCATTTTCCGTCCTTTCATAGAACTATGATAATGTATATTTATTATGGATCACTTTATCAGTTACAATCATGTAACAATAATTTCATAGACTCTATACCATGAGTAGCAATGCCACAAATTTTGATAGATGCTCCTTTAACAACATATACAACATGTAATTTTCAATATTTTATATAATGAAAGTTATGATTTTTCCTTGGGAAAAAAACTCAAGATCTAATTTAATTTGATATGTTTAACATTAAATCATCTAAGAATAGGCTTAATTTGGTTCCTTTGCTAACTTCTCACTATGCTTGGGAAATAGTTTGAAAATGATCATAACCAAAAATATCCCTCTGAAATAATTATGTGTATCTCCAAATCCATAAACATTTCGGGAAAATCAATTTCGAATCATGTAATTATGGTTGTTATAGACAAAACCCAATTCACATATTTTCTAGATTCTTCGTAATTTCTTTATAAATCACATCTAAAGTTCATTACTTGATTCTTCTTGACACAAGTTGTTTAAACTATAAATCATGAGCCAAAATATTGTGGGATTAATTGTTATGAATTAAGCAACATAGTTCCACGTCATAGTCTCTATGAACAAAACCCATGTTTCAGAATTTCCCTTGGAGTTGTGTAGATAAGCGAACTTTAGAGGCTGGTGATAGGAATTGCATAGGAGCTACAGTTGAAAATATAGATAAAATCATCATTAGTAAAACCAAGCATAATCCTCGCTAATCCATTAAAAATAAAGAAAATAATGATAATTAACTACTTTAACATTCAATATCTTATTTTGGTATATTCATAAGGAATCATGTTAAGAAGTGTAATGGATGGGTGAATAAGTGAAGTAAAATTACATAAAATGGGTGTTTTGAATGGTGAAAAGGATGAAAATTTGGTGAATCAACAAGTTGTGACACTCTTACCCTCACTAAGGGGAGATTTTAATGTTGTTTCAATTCCCTAGCATATCTATGATAGAGCATTCGATGCACTTAAGCCCCCAAAGTGTCTCCCCTATACTCAATTCTCAGGAAAACGTGCCAAAAAAGTAATTAAATCAAAGAGGAGGAAAATAACTCTTACTTGGTGGTAACAAAATCATGATTAATGGCATGATACCCCTAGGATATGAAACAAAATTTATGGAAAGGAGTCAGATCTTCATAATTTTGCTCCTTTTCGGTAAATAATGCACATAATGATCACTTTTTTCTCCTTTCTAGGTGAAAATTGGCCAAAACAATCCATTTTCACATTGATCATGCATTTTCTTGGTAAAATTTTCATTCTTCTAGGTTATTATTATAATTTTGTATGAGTCTTTCAAGCTACAAACAATTTTGTGAGGGATTTTTGACAAATATTTGGATAGGGTTAACGATGCTTCATGTTATCTATTTTTTACTTGAGGTATAATTTTGAAACTGACATCATAAAATCCATATCAATTTTTCCCATGCATTTTTGACATTCATTGTACCATCTCAATGTGCCTTAGGTCCATGAACATCATTTTGTGACACTCACCATGCCTATTTTCATGTAGTAACTTGTACAATAGAGCCTATCTTTCATGGGAACCCTAGAAGAGCACATAATTTCTGTTTTGGTGCCCATGTTGTGTTCATTCATAGGCACTAAAACCCTCTTTTCAACCCACCATGGTAGTGAATATGAGTGTCATTTATTTCTTTTCTTAGTATTTCTAGCCACATTTATATCATAGAGGGGGTTACTTATCATTTTCATGTTTCTTTTTGGTTTTGTATGCCTATGGTTATCAATGTCTCACCACATACTATTATGTTATTGTTTTCCTTCACTTTGACCATGTCCTTTTCATTCACACTTGATGTATTTCCTTCACATTCACACTTCCTCCATCTTGAAACCCATTTCCACCTTCTAGAGAGACCACCGTGATTACCTTTTCCAAACACTTCCCCTCTACTTGATTACATTTCTTAGGTTGATTCCATAATCCTTGAAACTAGTTTCATATCATCATGTCACTCATCTCTCTAGAACAATTTTCTTTTGGTGATATTTTCATGCTCATTGAATAATGAAAATACTGAGCCTCTTCTACTCCTGTTTTCAAGCTCATTAAACCTATAAAAATTTCAAGTTCTTTCCATATTTTCCTACTAATTATTAAATATGAAAGCCAACAACCCATACTTTTTTCCGTATTCATGCTCATTAAATCATGAGATATATATGAATACTTTTACCACTTTTTCAAACTCGTTAACAAAACTCACAAAAAAAAGATAGATTCAAGTTTTTTAATTCCTTTTTAGGCTCATTAAAACTAAATGAAAAAGGCACTATCAAACTCAGTTGTCTCTTTTTTCTCTCATAAAAATATGAAGGGGATCATCCATACAAAATTCAATTGTGGAGGGTAGGGTGCGGGGTCTTGTTCATATTCACTTTACCAACATAGCAATCAGTTACACTTAAACATGGAACTTGTTTATGTCATCCTCTTATAGCTTTTCTTCACTTAAATTTTGATCCCAACAATCAAATTGATTCATGCCTTTATTGAGTTAGTATCTCACACAATTACTTATCATTATACTCCCATAGGATGTGGTGATGCCCCTTGTGTTACCACTATGTATGAAAGGGGTTCATTTTCCCAAGCTGCCATGTCCACTTTTTTTAGTGTTGTTATATGTTCTAGGGAAGTCTTGGTTAGATTTCGTAATTTGTGATTTCATTTGAACTCTTTTTTTGGCCATCATTATTTAATTTTTACATAAAAAATCATCAATTATTGTCAACAACTCCATATTGGTGTCAATTTCATGTCAAATTATAGGGGATAAATCAAGGCCTTCTTTTGAAAATTCTCTTCCTATCAACCTGAACTCATTTGGGAGGTAGATCTAGAAACACATATGAGCCTTGGAGCTTGTAATTGCTAAAGGAAATACTCCTTGCAATTAATAGTGGGTTTCTTGCATTGGTCGCTACTGATTGTTTTTATGAGATTTCATGATCATCTCATTAATTCACACTTGTTACACTCTATTAGGTATATTGGAACCATTTTCCTCATTTCTAGTTTACTTCACATATGTTAACAAGATACCTCAAAAATTGTAATTAGACAGCCCCCCTGCATGATTAACATCACCTCGTTCATTTTCATGTAGTAGATTCATAACATCGAGATATGTTAAAGGCCTTGGGTATTGGAGATACCTCAATCGTACATGTTTCCTCACCCAAGTTGTGATTGAGAATGTATATTTGGGCACTATCACATTGGTGTATGTAGTCCTCCTAATATATATTATGACAATGATCCATTGTGTAAATCTTTCATATATATAATAAACATATGGTGACATGTGTTTTCAATCTATAGTGTTGGAAACAATGCTCTCTTATTTTGATACTATGTACGGGTATACCTACTTCAATATTGTATATCTTATATATTTGATTGTAACTTTTTCGGATCCTTAAAATTTCAATGTCCTTGTCTCCCACATTCTCCCAAATTCACTATATTGATGTAATATATTTTGGCCATCAATTTTCAATATGACCTCATATATTAGGGGGCTTCTATTAGAGATTAAAATTTCAATACCTTGAGTTTACAAGAGGACCAACATAGAAACAAGGTTGGAATGCATAAACAACTTCATGGAAACCATAGAACAAATAAAGTTTGTTGCATTAATGCCCCCAGAACACCGAGAGGAAGAGTTAAAATTACCTAGATGGCCTAACAAGAAGAGTTGAATGCTATGAACACTCTAGCACAAAGCATTGAGGTGCTTAGGGTTGTTAAAGCACGTGGATAAAGGTTGACAAGATCAAAAAGTGATAAACTATTAGAATAATGATGAAAGGAATGAAACAAATTTAGTTAAAAAAGTGTCTAGATTCATTTAATCACTTTCCTATCTCACCTATAAAATAAAATCTCTCCATGAGGCAAAAGAGGGAAGAGTTAACATAGGTAATGTTGTTGAACTGAACATTCAGTTCCACCTTCTAATAATATAGAACACATAGTGAGCTTGATTGTGAGCCTTGTTGAGATGGAGTGGCTAAAGACAAAGAAACTCAAGGAGATGAAACTAATATGACTAATTTTGTATGTTGGAGAATATTATCTTACCCCCCATTTACATATTGTTTATTTTATTTGAGTACATCGATCTTTGGTTTTCAGTTTCCTAATAATGACATGATTTGTAGGACAATACAATTTGGTGTGTCTATTGGTTTTTTTTATATGTTACAGGTGCGGAGGATTGAATCCTTGGTTTTTAGTGCTCTCATATACCCAAAGGAAGCAAGGAATAGCTTTACAAGTAAGGTATGATCCATATCCATATTGGTATTTAATATTCTTTGTTTGTATTTAATTCATTAGGGGTTAGAGTCAATGTAGGAGGTACTTCACATCATAGGTATTGGGTGGGCATTTGGTATTATTTCTCTAGCAATAAAGAAAAATTCATGTAAACAATCCTTGTCTACGTTCATCCCTTATTCCCCTTATCTTATTCACTATAAATACCCCTTATCTTATTCATTATAAATAGGGTCATCACAACGATGTAGAAAGGTATTCCTGAGAAATTCCACTAACATGAGGACACTATATTCTTTCTCTTTTTTTATCTTCCTCTCCCCTGAAAGGATCTCATTATATAGGATTCTAATAGAATGAGAGGATGCATATGAACACCTAGGGCCAAGACAATTTAGCCTTAAATGTCAATAATTGTACCATTTTTATTTTATGTTATCCCCCATTGAATTTATCTTCTTGGAAACCATGAATTATATATGTTTGACCCATCATCACTCCTTTTATAACCACAAAAGGTGATAATGACAAGTTCATCATTCCTTGCTCATTATGGTAGAGAGATGCATCACTCCCATGCTAAGGATAAGGAGCAATGAAACATAATAATATGCCTATCCAAGGGTATGAGAGGATTATCTCAACTCTCCATTAATGTAAGTTAAGGTAGGGTCCCTCTTCCATCATAAGGGTGGAAAACAAGATGATAAAATATCCCCATTATATGTGAGGTCAAAAGAGAAATGAATCACAAAAATACATTATAGTATGATGTCTTGATAAAAGGTATAAGGAAAGAGTCAAGAACTAAAAAACTAGTTAGAACTTGCCAAACACCCAATGCTCAATCATATATACCATCACTAAGGTTGGTGTACACATGCTTAGTATAAGAGATAATTGAACATGGCTACCACCACATTACACTGTGGATCTGTTGATGGCCAAAAATGACCTCATTAAAATTTGGGAAGGCCATATGGTCAAAGTCCCAAAGTAGACTCTCATTTGTTTAAATGATGGTTCCAACCGGTTCTAGTGGGTCCAATTACCCTCCCTCTCTCCTCGTTGACTTGTGGTATTTCTAAGTTGACAATCAATAAGACGAGAGATGTCAAATCTAGTCTCTTGGAGGAAAGCGACCCTTAAGCTGAATAGAAGGCTCAACCAAGCCACATCCAAGGTTTACTCCTATGTGAGGGGACTCCTAAGAATGAAATTAATTAAGTTAACTCTAAATCTAATCTAAATGCGGTGCGAAAAAGTAAAGGAAACTCACCTAACTTGGTACTTAGGAGATAACTCCCAAATACCAAGTGCAAAGGATTCAATACAATAAGGATTTAACATACTTTAATAATCAATATCATATTGTATAAAAAGTTCCAACAACTAATATTTTAGGTGCAACACATTTTGTTTGGAGATCTAAAACAACAAATGAATAGCCATTAAAACTAGGAAAACATTCACTTAATCCTAATGATAATTAAATCGATTCTAATTGGAAAATTTCTAAGTAAATAGTTACTAAGAAAATTGATTTAAACACTTTGAGAAAATAGGAAATAAATAACAGATCTATAATTCCACTATAAAAGATAGCTCATCTAATGAAAAATTATTAGCATATCCAACAAGATTGCAAAATATTAAACAATTGGTACAAATATGTCATTAGATGAATACAGATTGCACTAAAAAATAAAATTACTTATAAATATAATGAATAAAAATTTATCCCCTTGCTCCTTTACCCAATGGACCTCCAACAATCTCCTCAAAATGATCAGCTCTGCTAGTAGAAGGAAGAATTACAAACATGCAAGTTTTGCCCCATTGATAGATATTGAATTTTGAGGAGAAAACCCCCAATATCATCAAATATAACTATGTCCCCTTATAGTATAGATAAAACCCTTTAAAAAAGTGCTTAGAGAGTTCTTGTTGTAGAGAAGAGGAACCCTCTTTTTTTTCTCAAAACTCATATTTATAATTTACAAAAATGAATTCAAAATTGGATAGTTGTTCAAGGTAGTTTAGATCCATCAAATTTGATGTTGCAATTCCTCTTTCTTTCCTTTTCTGGTGCAATGGAATTTATCCAAAATATCTTATCTTCATTCTCTCCAACAAATTCCTTGCAAAACCAATAAAAAATTCAATAAAATAAATTAAGTTTGCACAGTAAAATCAAAATACCATAAATTGGGATAACAAACTCCCAAACTAAAACGAAATTAAATAACTAAATAAAGAAAAATTTGAGCTTCCCATTGATCTCTATAATGATATATTTAGCCCAATAGGACAAACTTGAATGAATTAGCAACAACCAAAAGCTTCAGCCAACCAAATTTTCCCAAAAGAAATTTGGAAATTGGTTTTTGGGTATGAATACAGAGCTCCATTTTTTCATACTTTTAGGTATATTAAATTACCAAATATGGTCATGTAAAAATTTCCAAAATATTCTTCATTGTTCTAACTTTCCAATGAGCTATCTTGGCTCTCATTTGGCCAAGTAAAACTGAAGATATAGCTTTCCAAAGTTAGGGTGTCAAAACTGCTAGAGTGCTGGAAATTACATGCTTGGATAAAATTTAGATATTTTTAATAATATGTACAATTATTAATGTGAAATTAAATAAAATTCTAATTTTAAATTATTTAATAAATTTAATTAATTTAATAACAAAATATTTAAATTGAATAATTATTAAATAAAATTATTAATATTTACAAATTAAAATAAAATGAATGATACAAATAATTAATTTTTATTTTAAATTATAAAATAATAATAAAATATTAAAAATAGTTAAATTGATGCATAAAATAATAAAAATTATTTAATTAAATCATTAAAAATAATTTTTATTGAAATATTAAAATAAAAAGTGGCTTTTTGGCTCATTAATGAGTTGAGAGTTATAAGGAGGATGAGAGATGGAGGAGTTATAAGGAAATGGAGAAGAGTGGATAGGAGGGGAGCCTAGAGGCTTGGAAGAAAATGGGAGCCCATAAGCAATTAGAAATAGGAGTTGGATATGGTAGTGAGAAAAGGAGAGAGAGGAGGGGAGACCTATGTGGGAGTGAGACCTCTCTCTAATACTATATTTTTTTTAAAAAGAAAAAAAGAAAAAGAAAAAACTACAACCATTATTACTTGGAGAAGCTCGTAGGCGTATATGATTCAAGTGGATAGTGGTGACCATCCACCTATTTCGTCTAGACCTCTAGTCGGTTTCAATTGCTTCCTTGCTTATTTCAGCGTTTACTATTTTTAGTAGTTTTGCAAGTCCTAAACTTTGAGAGCAGTTTTGATCCCCTAAACGGTGTTTTCTGAGGTCCACTCTAATAGATATTGTAGTACTGAGAGATACCTTTCCAACAAGGTATCGTACACACCAAATAGAGATAATATGACCAAGTTACGACTCCGGGAAGTTGGTTGCCCAACTAACCCCAACGTGGGCCCATAAACTCTTGGTTTTTCATCTCCTAGGGTTAGGGTTTTGGTGGTTTAGGGTTTTTTCATGTTTTTCAATAATAAATAGGCCCTTGAGCCTCATTGTAACACAGTTCAAAGGCATGTAGCCACTACATATCTTCTCAGAGATAACCTACCATCACCCGAGGTAGTCTTATTTCCATTCTATTTATAAGCATATTTTAGTATTTGATATTAATGAAATGAAGTGTTATTTCTACTGCATCTTTGTGTTTATATTTCTATATGTAATTTGTTGCGTTCCTGTTTAAATTCAGATCGATGGTATTAGGGCAGTCTTCTCTTTCTCAATTTTTCTTTGCATGTCCCCAACAAGGTCAGGATATAGGGAGTTAAGGCTTGAACTAGTCAAACCTTTGCAAGACCAACCTCTTAAATCTTGAAGGCCTCCCATGGTGGGACAAAAGAAAGATGAATGGGCCAGGAGATCCTATCAAAATCTTGCTCAAAGAAGCCCTCGAGCAACAAAGGAACATGATGATGGAAAACTTTTCCCAGATCCTTTGGCGACTACCCAGGGGAGACGCATCTACTTCCAGGAGCTACTCTGGAAGCTCCACATCCTTTAAGGTACAAGTTAACTTTGACATTACCATATTTAAGGGTTAGATAGATGCGGATGCCATAGATAAATGGTTAAATCTACTAGAAGTATATTTTTCTGTTAATGATTTTTCCAGTAGGGAAAATATAACTTTTTCTCTTCTCAAAGCCACCCCCACGTTAAGGACTGGTGGGAAACCTACTACAAGAAGAATGATGAAAGTACGCCCTCACTATCTTCAGTTGCACCCACTTGGGATTCATTCCAGGATGCCATCAAGGAGTAGTACTACCCTATTGGGAGCTATAAGGGTAAATACATAAATTAGACCACACTGCAACAGGGAAGGGACCACGACGTGCCAACATTTACCAATGTTTTTCATACCATTTGCATGAAGTTGGGTATCAAGGATTGTGAGAAACATTTGGTACTCAATTATCATGGTTGCCTACACATGTACATCCAAGATGAGATGGATTTCTTGGACATCTCCTCACTTGGAACAACATACCGATATGCTGTCAAGATTGAGCAGAAGCTTAAACATAAAAAGTGAGACTTTGGATCTACGAATCCGAAGCAAGGGAAAGGTGCTCCAAAATTGCAGAGCAAAGGTAAAAGCTAAGGTGGGGCGACCCTATATAACCCACCGAAGCCACAAGAAAAGAACAACACCACGAAGACAAATAAGGACACGGGAAATTGGTGTGAGTTCCATAAGAGCTCCACTAACAACACAAGTGAGTGTCAAGCCAAGTAGTCACTGGTGGCCAAGTGGAAGGCTTCTTAGTCTAACACATGTTCCGAGTCTGAGTCATAACTCGACAAGGGGAATGACACAAGGAAGTTGATCATTGATGTGGAGCCCAATGCCACTGTGGCCACTAATAAGATCTATAATATTGAGCCTAAAGATTCAGAAGAGGGGGAGCACCTATTCCACTCACAAATGTGGGTGAGGGGTTCTCTGCTGCAATTCATTGTTGGCAGCGAAAGCCAAAAGAACCCCATTTCATCGAAGGTCGTGAAGCGGCTAGACCTATCACCTAAATAGCATATCCACAGTCGTACATGTTGGGCTTCAGATTTGATCTCATTTTGCTTTGATAAACTTATCTAGTTATCCATTTATCCCTCATTTTCACCTCATCCATCTCATTTTAATGAATATTTGGTGTTTAATCAGGTATTTAACTTTAATTTATCAATTTCTAAAGGTTTTATTAAAGTTTGAGTTTAAGTGCAATTTTGGCAGTTTTAAGAAATTTCTGTAATCACTTCATGGTTGATATGGATGCAGGCCACTTCAGCATGAATGGGATGCATGAATAGAAGGCTTGGGAACTAGGACCAAGCCACCTATGCTTGGTTTCAACAGAACGAGTTTTCTTATGCCTTTTTGGAGCTAGTCAATCATGACTAGTCATCCAAAAATCCCATCTAAATAGGGCTATTTTGGGATTCCCTGATTTTAGTCATATTTCTTGGGATGAGGGAGTTGGATTCGACTTGGATAGCTGGATTAGGATAGCTATTTTTGTTAGAGTGATTTCAGATCAGTTGGTTTCATAAACTCATTATTTAAGAGCCACACTTTGATGGCTCAACACACTTGACATTTGATACTTTTATGCTGTAATATTTTTGGTGTGAAGACTTAAGTTGGAGACTTGTGCTACTTTCATTTTTCTGATCAATACATGGATGTTTTACTGATCTAAAGCTTTTGATATCATCTTCATAAGTGTGCAAGGCAAGGGTGGAGGGCCCCCACACCAAGCTAAGTACACTTCCAAGTTAGACTAGTTTTATTTCATTGCAAATCTGGTTGATGATAGCTTTAGTTTTTCCAAGTCTTATTTCAGATTGCATCATGGTTATTGATTTCATTTGTTAATGGTTTATTCATCATCTAATTGAGTTAGCAAGCAAGTGCTCAAGTTGAGCATTCTCTCTATGAAATGGTGAATTAGATTTAGTCTTTTATTTACATGCAAACAGTTTGTTTCCATTTAGATTTATATCTTGAGATGAATGAGTTATTATGGAAAACTTTGAATGTCTCTTAAGTTAAGAGCTTTTTTTCATGTATGATTTATGCATCTTGAGTCTTTGATTATAATCTCTAATTCATTAAAGTCATAACTGAGGTGAGAGCAAATCTCTTGAGTCAAGAACTCTTTCAATGTTTCCTCTTTTAAGTTGATTGAATTAAGAGTTTTAGATATATGTTTCCTTAGTTTCTTTTGTCATTTATCTTTCAAAGTTTAGTTATACTTGATATTCACAAATAGTGGATTTGCCTCCAAGTTTCACAAACTCGGATTGATAATAATACTTGCGTTAATTTAGTCACATAAATTAGCTCAACATTTTGGTGCCGTTGCCGGGGAGGCAAATATCGGCATAATCTATAGAAAGATAAAATCCAAAATAAACAAAAACATTAGTTACATTTCATTTCTTTAATTATGTTTCTTTATGCCTAGAGTTAGAGATCCTTACGGTAGATTTATCAAAACCCCCCCTCAAATAGAAATAGGATCATCACATACACCTGTTACTGGTAATCCAATCATTGAAGAGCTGATTGAAAAACAAAGAAGTGGCCAAAGATTAACTTTGATTGAAAGGAAAACTTTGTCAGCTTGGGAAACAAAGCAAAAATTCTCCACTTCCGGAAAACCAAAAGAGAAAGGAAAGCAACTTGTTTTTCCATCCATCGATCCTCCTATCTTCCCACAACTTGAAACTCCACCTGAAATTGAAACAATTCAATCAATGACAGAAGAACATGGATCCGTTCATCTTAATGATGAGGAACAAAGAGCTGAAAATGAAAGACAACAAAGAGAATGGAGGAGGAAGAGAGAAGAAGACAGGAAACATGAAAATTATAGAAAGACAGAAAATGATAGGAAAAGACAAGAAGATGGACCTGACCAAGAATCCACTTTTGGTTTCCCAATAATAGATACCAGTGAAATACTAGGAGAAGATGTAAAAATGAAAAACATTCCACCTTCTGTGTTGCCAAACTTCTATGGAATGTCTACAGAAGATCCGGATTCATTTATGTTTGAATTCGATATCTTATGTAGAACATATGGCTATACTGATGATGTCCATAAACTTCGTCTTTTTCCTGCAACACTGAAAGCAGAAGCCTTGAAATGGTTTATGGGATTAGGAGAACAAACAATAGCTTCCTGGGATGCTATGTGAACAGTCTTCCTTAAGAAATACCAACCTTATTGTAGATCCAGAGATTCAAAGGAAGATGTGTTTAGAATGACACAGCAAGAAGAAGAAAATCTAGAGGAATATTTAGAACGGTTTGCATATAATCTTCAGAAGTCTAAACAACATGCCTTAAATCAAGAAACTATTCGCACTATCTTCCTCAAAGGAATAAGAGATGAATACCTTGACATTTTAAATGTGATGGGTAAAGGAGATATTTCAAATCTTCCATTTGATGAAATTGTCGAGTTATGTCAGAAATATTCTAGAGGAAGATCGAAAACCGGAAGAAGGGAAGCAAGCTCTAAAGCAGCAAAATCAGCTGCAGGAGGAATAACAAGGGCTGAAATAGGAAGTCTATTGGAAAATTTCAAAACAGATCTTTTGAGTACATTAGGGACACAAGTAGATGTGCTAAAGGCCAATAAGAAAAAGGAAGAAGAAGAGAAAGCCTTAGCCATATTTTGTTCAAAATGTAAGAAGAAACATCCTTTGAGAGACTGTCCTTTAGATAGCATTCAAGTGTGTGGTCTTTGTATAGGTAATCACTCCACAGAACAATGTGTAACATTGAAAGACCTGCAAAATAATTCAATAGATGAAATGCAAGGAGCAGAAGGTTTCTATTATGTTGCACCAAGGAGACCATGGCCACCTAGAATACCTCAGCCAAATCAGCAGCAAATTCCTCAGCAAAATTATGCTTATCCATCTTATAATCCTTGGAACCCTCCTATGCCGTGGCAAGCTTGGCCTCCACAAAAATATCAACAGCAACCTGCACAAGGTTGGTGGGGATATGGTTATGGAAACCAACAACCACAATAGTCTCAACAATATCAACAACATTACCAGCAACAGTACCAACAGCCATTTTCATATCCTCCATCTATGCCATTTCAACAGCAAAATTCTGCATACCCACCATCCATTCCATTTCCACAGCAGAATCCACCACCATTGCTGCCACAACAACAACAGTTACGGTTACCATCAAATCAACCAAGACCAACACAATTGCCAGCCCAACCGGTGGCCAATCCAAATAACAAAGTGGACAAATCTGCATATACTGTAGAGGAAGCAACATATTTTCCTACTTATTCTATTCTTCCTCTGAATGATGTCCATTTACGGTCTGTAAAGTACTTAAAAAGGATTCTCCACCAATTGTAGAAGAACCATCTGAACAAGGAGAATCATCTGAAACGGCACAAACTGGAATACAAGTTCAGAAAGGGAAATCAATTACAACTCAAACACCGCCTTACCCTGAAAGGTTAGTGGAACAATCAAAAGAAATAACCCTTCCTGAATTTGATATTTTAGATGAATTAAAGAATGCATATGTGAAAATTCCTTTGTTAAAAGCAATTAAAGAAATACCTATATATGCTAAAACAATAAAGGAATTATGCATTAAGAAATCAGGGAGAAAAAGAAAGGATCCCACTACAATTCAAGTCATTGGTAAGCTAGCAAGCCTTATGTCTACACAAACTACTGTAGAAAAATATCTTGATCCTGGTATCCCTATGGTTACCATATCAATTAATAATCTCTCAGTACCAAAGACATTAATAGACTTGGGAGCAGCTATCAATGTAATGACATTAGAGACAATGAAAGCTTTGCAATTAAATGACATTAGAACAACTTCAACAATATTAGAACTAGCAGACAGATCAAAAGTTGTTCCAGAAGGAATATTAGAAGACATCATTGTCTCTTTGGATTCATGGGAATATCCTGTTGACTTCCTTATTCTACAACCAAAAACAAATCTGGGAGGACATCCTCTAATTTTAGGCAGACCATGGTTAGCTACCGCCGATGCCTTTATAGGATGCAGATCAGGAAGTATGATTATCTCGCATGGAGATGAAAAGAAACACATCACTCTTTATTCACCTGCACAAACCACTTCCTTAGAATCAATACTTGAAACCCAGGAAAACAAGCAAACAAAAGCAGTTTTAAGTATTAATCAATTCTTTGATTTTAGGGAAGAGGAAGGGAATGAAGATTTGATGGATCTTTTCATTTCAGAACCGAATATTTCAGAGCAGCTTAGAAGAGAACAGTATGAAGCTGTTGATAACCTTTTAAATCAGTGTTTCCAGGAAACTTGTACTATTTCAACTTTGCAGAATTCTTTTGTAAACATCTTTCCTGTAAACACAATTTACAATCCTGTAATCAAAACAATTGAGGTATATCCTGGTAAAACTCTAAATATTGGAAACCAACTGCAATCAAAACAAGAACAAGAGGTAATTGCATTACTACAGAAATACTCAAAAGCATTTGCCTGGGATTATACTGATATGCAAGGAATCCATCCTAGCA
>APFE031086937.1:0-38232 GCA_000404065.3 Pinus taeda
TTATGGCACTTTCCAGAGCAATTTATGGTTCCTCCACTTGCAACCATCACTTGACACTCTGGTGTTGGATATAAGAAGCAATTCAATTCCCTGGCTATCTTACAATGAATAAAATTATGGGTACTTCCCAAATCAATCAACACTATTACATTTTTCTTCTTGATATGTCCTATCTTGATAGTTTGAGGAGTGGTAATTCCAGCCAATGCATTACACGATATGGCTGGATTCATTTCTTCTTTCTCTAGGGTTTGTACCTGGTGTATATCCTCTTCTTTTGGTGTTTCTTGTTCCTTTTCTTCCTCCTCTTCACAATCTATGTAAAATAATTTTTCTCAGCACACTTATGACCTTTAGTGTATTTGCTATCACAACTATAACAAAGCCCTTTTGATTTTTTTTTTCTTCCAATTGTTGGGGTGTCAACCTTGTAGGTTGTGGATGGCTGGGGAAACAACACCTCCATCCTTATAGTTGTGAATGGTAGGCTTCCTTGTTGCCATAATTTTGCTTTCCATTTTTCTTGCCAACCTGAATGCCTTCTCCAATGAGTCAGGTTCCCAAAGGCGAACCTCATGTTGGATGTTATCCTTTAAAGTCCCTATGAACATATCGATCCTGTGCTCCTCTGGAATATGTTTTACCCTTATATTCAATTTTTGGAAGTCCTCAATGTGCTCCCTCATTGAACCCTTTTGTTTGAAGTTTATCAATTGGCTAAAAAAAGTGTTGTTTTTTGATCCTCATAATGTGCTGTCATTTCTTCTGTAAAAATTGCCCAAGTCACAATTTGTTTACGAGAGCAAAGCCACTGATACCATACAAACTGGTTTGGTTACAAATATAAAGTTGCAATGCATACCTTTTGTGTGTTTTTCACATTATGGAGGTCGAAAAATTGCTCCATCTATAGTATCCATGATACGGGATGCTTGCCATCAAACTTCCTCATATCGATTTTTGGAACATGGTGGGTCTTTGTTCCAATGTTAGAGTCTATGAAATCATGATTAACATTTCTTTTGTTCTCATCATGAGTTTCCTCTGCAACATTTTCGCCATTACGAAGCCTTTCTTGTAGCAACTTTGTCAAACCTTCCTTCAATCCTTCAATGTCTTTCTTCAAATCTTCCATGTTGTCATTCTTCAAATCATGATTAACATTCCTTTTGTTCTCATTATGAGTTTCCTCTCCTACCTTTTTTCCATTAGGAAGCCTTTCTAGTAACAATGTTTTCATACCATCCATCTTAGCTTCCATGCCGTCCATCTTAGCTTCCATGCTATCCATCTTAGTTTCCACACCATTCATCTTAACTTCCACGCCATTTATCTTAGATTCCACGCCATTTATCTTAGCTTTTGTTAGCTTTTGTGAGAGTGACATTTGTTGCACTTGGTCTCGTAATTTTGATATATCATGTAGCATTTCTTCCTCTTCTTCATGAGTCATGCTAGAGCTTTCAGGTTGTTTACCATTTTCTTTCTTCGGGGTATCAATTACCGATAATAATGCTTCACTATTCCCATTGAATGCCTTCAAAATAATTTTTCAAACCAAGCTTATGCAAATATTTAAAAAAATACACACCTTTTTTCACTTTGTAGGCACTCGATATTGAAGCTGATGTATCTCTGTAATTTCGGATCTTCCAATTCTGAAATTGCGAACCTGCAGTAGCCCTCTGTGTCCTCTTTCCAATGCCACCAGTCTGATTGAATTTAGATTCTCCAAGAAAGGGTTATGCACAATCTCCCAAGATGACCTGATTATATACCTTTTCAGAAGAGCGAACTTGTATGAAGTGCCACATGTCACTATTTTGACCTTCAGGTCTAAAAAATATACACAGGAAACTACAGTCCGTCCTCTTTCTGTAACTTCTTATGAAATTTCAATCTAATGCTCAAAACAAAAGTTATGACGATTTTCCCAAGATCACCTGTTTGGAATGTAATTCAGGAGTCTGCACAAAGACCAACTTCCTCAAATCATAGCTCCGCAAATTTAGCGCGAAAAACTCTAAAATTTGGACTCGAAGTTCATCGCGATTTCGTCTCAAATGAGTTTTTTTCGCTTCTGAAACGTCACAGAACAAAAGTTATAGCGAAAATGCCACGATGACCTATTTGGAGCAGCGAAACCCTAGAATCCAAAGCTCTGATACCAAATGTTATGAAACCAGCTCATAAAAAGATAGAAAAGATAGATCAATGCCTTAGAAATAAGCCTCTTCGAGGGGGCAACCTCCTTTACATTACACAAATGAACAATTCTTAGATGATTCAAATGAAAAAACCTCCTTTCTATATATAGGAGTCTAAGGGGTCACAATATAACCAAGCCAACCAAACAATAATAATATAAAGGCACAAAAATAACAATAGAGGGATTTTATGGGGCACAGTAATAACAATATGGGGACAATAGGGGCACAACAATATTAATAAGGGATATAACTACAGTAGTAATGGGCGAATCACTAGTATTATAGGGACCCAACACCCTGCTAGTTCTTCCTCTGCCAGCAGGTGCTTCTGTTCGCTCCCCCTCCTCATCCTAAGAGTCTTCCTAATCTGAGGAAGAATTCTTTACTTCTGTTGGTTGAAGAGGCTTAACCAACGGTTCCTCTTTCAACTCCTCCTCGGAAGGCGTCTCGTGAGATCCTCTGAAAGCCCTGTCCTCCATGAACTTTACATCTCGTCGTACTACTACCTTCTTGCTCCCTAGAAGATAGATTTTGTATGCCTTAGCGTTCTCGCTATATCCCACCAGATATCCCTTTTCCGCAATCTGATCCAGCTTCTTGCTCTTTTCTTCGGGTATGTGGCAATATGCTAAACTCCCAAATATCCTGAAATGATAATGGATTGTAGATTTCTGTGGTTAGGTTTTTTAGAATCTGAACTCGGAAATTCCACAGTTTTCATCTTTGCTTTTGTCGACGTTTCGAGTCTAGACCAAGACTCATCATCAGGACTTGTTTTTACAAAGGAGAGAGACAGTAGAGATAAATAAGGTTAGGTTGAGATGTGAGCCGACCAGCTTAATGATTAAGAATTAACCAGATATTTAATATTTTTATATATTTATAATTATCCTGAAATATTAGTATTTCAGGATAATTATAAATATATAAAAATATTAAATATCTGGTTAATTCTTAATCATTAAGCTGGTCGGCTCTCATCTCAACCTAACCTTATTTATCTCTACTGTCTCTCTCCTTTGTAAAAACAAGTCCTGATGATGAGTCTTGGTCTAGACTCGAAACGTCGACAAAAGCAAAGATGAAAACTGTGGAATATCCGAGTTCAGATTCTAAAAAATATCCTGAAATGACTGACTTCAAGTGTCTTCCCTGTGAGGACTTTCTCTGGAGTAATCTTGCCCAATGCCCGATGAGGAGTCCTGTTCTGAACATAGATAGTTGTGTTGCATGCTTCCGCCCACAGGAATTTTCGCATATTCTAATCATACATCATGGGATTCTACAATAGTCTTGTTCTTTATTTCTACTACCCCATTCTGCTTTAGATTTTAAGGAGTGGTCCACTCTCTTCTGATGCCCTCCCTAGCACAGAAATCAGTGAAGTCCTTATCGACATATTCTCCACCATTATCCGAACGCAAAACTTTTATTTTCTTCCCAGTCAGATTCTCCACTAGAGCCTTGAACTCCTTGAATCAACAGAAAACCTCATTCTTGGTTTTCAGAAAATAAATCCAAGTTTTTCTTCAGTGGTCATCAATGAAGGTAAGGAAATACTCGGCACCACTGAGAGCTTTGACGGACATAGGTCCACATATATCTAAGTGTATCAATCCTGGTACACTCTTGGCCCCGTGTTTGCTCCTAGGAAATGCTGCCTTGGCATACTTTCCTAGAGCACATCCCCTGCATACATCATCTCATTCCGTACTCAGATCCAGAACTCCTGTTACAATGCTCCTGAGAATTCTTAGAGCTCCATGGTGCAAGTGACCCATTCTTCTGTGCCATAGTTCATTCAAGTCCTAGTCTCCATGACTGCCTTTTAGTGCCATTGGTGATTCTAGTTGTAATCTATACAACCTATTACTTTGGATCCCGTTCTGCACTCTCTTTTTCCAACTCGGGTGTTTGACGTATACCCTCTCCTTGATGAAATAGACATCATAGCCCTTGCCTTGTAGTTGCGACACGGGAAGTAAGTTCATCCCCAATCCTAGTACATGCAACACATTTGTAGCACATAATCGCTCTCCCAATTTTGTTTGAAAAACTATGGTACCCTTCCCTACTAAAGTACACTTTGCCTTGTTCCCCATGGCGATCTGAAAGTTCATCTTCTCTTCTCAATATTCTGAGAAACACTCCCTGATTCCCGTCATATGCCATGAGGCTCCACTACCTATATACCATACTTCTGATGATGCAGCACTAGTCATACATGCCACTTCTTCTTCTAGCCTGGAAGCCAACATAGAGAAATCAAAATCTCTCTCTCTTGTGCAATCTTCTGAAAATCTGTGTGAGTCCCCTGACGTGGATTCCTCTGCATCGTGGTCTCGACCCATAACTGATTTTCCCTTTCTGTCTCTGATTACTCGCTCTGATACCATGTGAAAATTCTATCATTACAGCAACTGATTTACTTTTCCTACTTATTCCACAATAAGTTATTTATGAAATTACTTCAATAAACATTAAAATAAATATTGTTGCAAATATCACACCGTAATGAAGAAACAAATATATGCACAAGAATCAACACATTGACACAGTTATTTTGGACAACAGTGCCCGGAAAAACCCAATGTGGAAAGACTGGTGCAGCAAGGGAGGTTTTTATTATCCAGCAATTCTTCAGTACAACAGGGTGCCAAAATGGCTTACCCACAGAGAAAAAATTCTCCAACACTTCTCCCAATCCCAGCGTCAGCCGAGCTGACCTCTGCATGGCTCTCAGACCCTTTGCGTCAGCCCTGGACCTCTCTGCATCACCCACGCAAGCCCATTTAATAACTACGCAAATTTCCTGTTGCCTCTGCGCTGATCTCTAGTGGCTCATCACGTCTCTCTATTCCGTACTTGTTGTCTCCTCACTGCTCACCAGACCACTGGTTCAATTTTTCAGCTAACCCCGCTCCATAAATTGAATTGACTAGTCTCCCTCAGTATGTTTTCCAAGTGACCCTCAAGCCTCCTCTTACACTTTTCTCGTTGACAAATCAACGGCCGAGATTGAGTCCCTAATCAATGGCTAAGATTAGATCTAGCTTGATCCATGACTTTTGGACCATTCTAACACAGTTTTATATTAATTCACATTAATATTTTAATTTCCCTAAGATTAGACTTAGGGACTCCATTAAAAATATTAATTATTTTAATATCTCCCAAACTGTTTAGAATCTTCCCAAACCCTTTCTGGGTATTGGAGATCTCATGTGCCTTAGCCTCTCCACCAATTTCCGTGGCTAGAGCACATCCGATGCTACCCCAAATCAACACGTTTGCCCAACATCACTCTGGCTTGGCCTGCGTCAGCCTCTGGAGGCACTGCGTCAGCTCTTTGGCCCTCTACATTACCCACGCTACCCTCTAAGGCACTGCGCAACTCTTGGTTACCTCTGCGTGAGCCTTGGCTGGCTCTGCCTGAACCCTTGGCTAGTTTTGCGTCCCTCACTCTCAGCTACTGCGTTGATCCTCCTTATGCTATCTTTGCCTCTATGCTTCTGTATTCATTGCCCCTCAGCTGCAACTCTAATCACTCTCTCGACTTCTTCAGCAAACCTAGCCCTAGAAAGTTGAAATCTTGATCAACTCGGCGTGTTCTCCAAGTGACCCTCAAGCCTCCCCTTATACTTTTCTCGTTGACAAATCAACAGCCGAAATTAAGTCCCTAATCAACGACTAAGATTAGATCTGGTTTGATCCATGACTTTTAGACCATTCTAACACAGTTTTATATTAATTCACATTAATATTTTATTTTCTCTAAGTTTAGACTTAGGGACTCCATTAAAAATATTAATTATTTTAATATCTCCTAAACTGTTTAGAATCTGCCCAAACCCTTTCTGGGTATTGGAGATCTCATGTGCTTTAGCCTCTCCACCAATTTTCGTGGCTAGAGCATGTCCGATGCTACCCCAAATCAACACTTGGGTGCCCCTTGATGAATGGGCATGATCTTTGATCATACCCTTGCCTAATTAATGATTATAGATTAACTAATTTTTACATAACATCCTGAAAGGATGCTCCTACACCCTATTTTACCAGCACCCATTGAAAGGACGCTCCAATGCCCTGCAAGGTCCAAATTGCCCTAACACCACCCTGCCACCCTGAAGTGTTTTCAAGCCACAACTTGAAGGCGACTTCAACCACCTACCTAGTACCACCCAACCACCCTCAAAAAGAATAATGAAAATGTGGGCTCTCGTACCAGGGATAATGACCCACTTACAAAAGATAATCCAATGAAGCCCAAATACAAGAAATTCAACCACAACTCAAACTCAACTGTTGTACCAGACCTTTGTTGACAAATATGGAATGATGCCCAACTTCACCTATCCAAATTTGGAAGATGCACAACTTTAATCAATTAGACTACCATGCTGATGGTCCTGAAATACCCTCTGCTGATGAAGGATCTACAATCTGAAGCTGACTCTGTATGATGATATGATCCTTTTGTCCTGGAGATAACTCTGCTATTGGTTTTCTAGAAGAAAACCCTTACAATCAATAAATATCAAGACTTCTTCAACTGCTGCTTCAAACCTTCTACTGAACTGAATGATGCCTTTAATTTCTGCAGAGGATGACCTATCAACTCCTGATTGAGATGTATTGTTTGATTGATGAAGATGGAACAGTTTGTGGAGCTATTGACTCAAGTACTGAAGGTAAACAGTCCTCATATTTTCTCAGACTTCAAGCATCAAAGAGAACTTATACTATCATACCTAGTCCCAAACAAGGTACTACTGAAGTGTCTAGTAGAAAATGAATTCAGAAACAATCAACCTCAGAAAATTGCCTAGTGAACAGAGATAATACTTCACAGTTCTCATCACTTAGATCAGACCCAAAATTTGCTTCACTTAGTCTTCAACTATAATCCATATGAAATGCAATAAGTCTCATCAAATCTTTGCATAAATAAAACCCTTACCTCCTTGAATGATAACCAAAACTATTACAAAGCTGCAACCCTACTAATTAGGGCACGAACAGATTTTAAACATTACTTTAGCTTTTCAGAGATGCAGGGTTGGAAAGGTTCAGAGCTCAGATTCTTCCACAATTAGGACTTCAATGTTTCAATGCGTAGCCTTACAGTAGCATTCAAAATATTACCAAACGAACAGGCCTCTTTAGCTTCAGACTCTAAAGGGTGCCATAAATCAGTCTACCATACAAATGAATGCTTGATTGTTGAGACAGTGAATCTAGGCTCTCGAGAATAATATATAAGGCCATAGGTAGAGGGATCTGACTGTTCACAATTTTGCCCTAACAGAGGGCCAAAAACACATCATAGGTAGCCTCAATTTTGGATCTGTGAATGCCAAAAAAATTGACTATAGAAGCCCAGCGAAAGCCTTAGAAAAGCCATAGACACTTTCCATAAACACTTTCAGATCTAATACACTGTGGATGAAGATGCAATTAGCAATCTTTTGACACAGAACTGAGCTTTTTACAAGGCTGCAAACATTTAGCTCATGAAAACAGGACTTCTTGTTCAGAAATTAGGCCTCCCATAGAGAATAGACATGATTGCCTGACAGCCACAGAATATTTCTCAGAATGGACTAGATTTGATGTTCAAGAGGTCTGAAATGTGACAACAATGCTTTGCAAACAACAGAACCGTGGGTCCTGAAATACCCTTAGCAGATCTGTGCCTCATATTTAAATGCCAATCCACTTCAGAGTACCTGCAACCATATTCAAACAAGATAGAACCCTTGCCAAAGAAAACAAGTCATAACCCTTATGATGAACCCCAAGAAAAACCCTTAACCAATGCTATCCAACAAATCAAGACTTCAAACAAGCCTCTCGTCTAATCTTCAACAAACCTCATGGCCGAAATTAATTTCAAAGCTTCACAACAAATGATGTGTGTTCATTTCATTCCTTAGGAGAGCTAATCGAGAACTCTTATATGGTTTTTGAGGAGCTCATAAGAAGGCAGCTGACTTAATGATTGAAGAGAAATAAATTTTCAAATTTCAAATTTGATGGAGTCAAAATGGACGGACTTGAATTTTTTAGTGCTAATTTGAATTTGAAATTCAAGCCAAAACCCTCCTTTTGATTTTGATTTTTTAAAATAGATTTGAAAATCCTCTAAGAAATGATGGGGTTTGTGCCGATGTGTCCTTATTTTATGTCCCATGTGCTCCTTGGGTGTAATGTATATCCCTGTTTCTCTCTGTAGTTTCTAATATTCCCATTCCACCATAAACACGTTGTCCCCCTTCCTCAGACCCGAGAAGAATTATTCTAATCGTTGGAGAAGAACCTCATTACATGAACATTTGTCTTGGCCAAAGAAGAACTGCCATATCAACATCCTTTGGGGCTTTTTCCCACAAATTGGGGTTTCAATTTCAAGCTAGCATATCTCTCAAATGGTGAAGGCTCTCTTGGCGTGCCATATACCACTGGAATCAGCTCAACAAGGAGGGTCCAACAAGAATGATCCAAACTCTAGACACTATGATTTTCCATGTCATTTTGGTCAACAAAGGCGGGGCATCTTCTGGTGTTGCTTGGGTTGACATTAATGACAACCACATTTCAACAAGAACACCAACACCTTTCTCTAGTCCTTGTAGCCCAATAACCAACATGTTGGTTGGTGATGTCATCATGCAATAGTTGTTACTTTCACTTACCAAATCATAGGTGAATTCTGGGTAAAAGGTACAGCTATATGCTACTGCTTAAGTAGGTTTTGTTTCAAAAGAAGTTTCTTTTCCCAGCATAGTAGCAACCTTCAATAGCTTAAGCAAAAAGTTGTAGGAAGTTGATCCTTATTCTGGTGGTAATAAGCTCACCATATTTTCCCTAAGTTATTAATGTTTTGTTGTCGCCTCCACATCATTTGAAAATGACATGTTTTCATTTTTGAAGTATTCTTTCCTACACATGGTTGGTCATTTAATAACTTCGTCCTTTTGTAAGTGCCGAACCAATCAACCTTTGGAGGATCAACTGAAGTCTTCGAAGCAATTGAGTCAATATATATTCCTTCAACGTTGAGATCATTTGACCAAGGCAAGAATGATTTGGCAGTCTACAATACAATAATGGATTTTTTCCAGCTTCGACATAAAACTGGAGCTAAAAACACATCCATTTTATAGACAAGATTTTCTTTTTCCATAGCCTTTGTCATCCCAAGATATTATGTAGCATAGCGAGTTGTAGCAACATTGTAGACATTGGGTGTGACAACAATTCCATAACAAAGTTTGGCACATGGTTCAAGGGCATGAGGCCTCCTTGGAAAATCAAGAAGATCAATTTCATCATTCTATGCTTTAGCAGCTTTTGCTACCAAACTCTGTAAGCAACAACTCTTACACAAAAGGGGAAACTTGTGCAAATAGGACTTTGCATCTTCCACATTCATAATAGTGTTGCTTTTCATTTCTTTTGTCACATACATTTTTCCACGCTCTTTAGGGCACTTCTTACAGCTAAAATGTCTGGTGTTTCCTTCCTGTATGGGGCTGCCATGAACTTCAAGTAAACCTGCTTTGGCAATATGATTTCCTTTGTGTTCCTTGTCATTAGTCTCTAACCTGCCTTCACAACATGCCTATTCCAAATTCACAGTTGTGCAATCCTTTAATTGAAGGGAAAACTCTAATGTAACTTCAACTGGTTTGTCATGTGGGGTCCTAAGGAAACTTTCCCTAAGTGTAGACTCAGGAACAAAATATATCTGGTTTTCATAGAAAATGACCTCATCGTGGATGAGACCATCCATCAATTCACAAGCAAACTTATTTTTGGAATACTCCACTAAGAGGCGGGATCTCCAATCTTTCATGAGTGTCCATATGTCAAATCCAGCGATCTTCTTGCATTCCAACTCATAAGCTTGTAAGTTGCTACTTAAAGATCTGGGGCTTGTACTCCTACAAGCTGCCATGCAAATTACTTTGCCTGCTTAGGTATGACCTCCATTTGCCTGGCAGGCTGGCTGTTACAACTCGAGGGCCACCATTTGTCATGCCTCTTAATACTACCTTGCTACCATTTGAGTCTTTGAACTCCATTTCCATCACTTGGTAGTTCATGATGAATCTTCCTATCGAATACAACCATTGTACTCCCAGTACCACATTGGTATCTACTAGTGATGCTCAAGCATGAAACTACACATAAAAATCATTAGTAAGTGTATAATTACCTAATGTGATGCTCAAACATGAAACTACATGTGTGCATGTCATTTTATACCCATCATTTGCCCTCACTTCGAAACCTTCAAATTCCTTTGTAGGGATGCCTCTCCTTACCATTGTCGCTACATCAATGAAGTTATCCGTCGCTCCACCATCCACCAATGCTATGATTCATTGTCCTTGTATGACACCCTTGATTTCGAAGGTGTAATATTTAGGAACTACAGAGAGGGTGGCAATAGTACCACCATCAATTCTTGGACGTGGCTTCTTGTCTTCCTTAGCCTCTTCTAGGGATGGTACTTCTTCAGAAATGTTAGGCTCCTTGCTTGGTGTCAGTGTGGTATCATTTTCATTGTCACTATCAAACACTACTTCAATGTAGTCTCTTCTTAACTCATTTCAAGTCTCTTCTTCCAACCAATCCTTCGTGGTTCCGTGTTTCTAAGATGTCTTCTTGTCCTTGCCATTCAAAGGGATTTACGGCATAAGTGGAGACTTCACCTTTAGTGTTGCACCTCCCATATCTTGAGTCTTGGTGATGGCCTCCTGCGATGTGGTAGGTTTGAAAACCTTGACCCACTCATGCAATGGTTCAACTAGACCTCCTCCGAAGAGCATGACCAACCTCTACTCTGAGATTCTATCACCGTGATTACTAGTTGCTGGAATTCTGAGATGTAAGACTCCAATGACCCCGTCTGCTTGAGTTGTGCTAGCTCTCTAAAATGTATATCAAGATCCTTCCAATGGAAATGTTCTATCAATCTTTGAGTGAAGTCCACATAAGAGGTTATGCACGAGTGCCCCAAGGTGACCAGTCTATGGTACTATTACCACTCAAACTAGCAGGGGATCCTATAGAGCAACTACTAGGTCAAGGGGAAACAATGGAGTGATAGCCCACCGTTACCTCAGCTAAGGCTCCCTGCTCTTTATGGACTTTCACCGATGGGAGCAGCCCCAGTATGAGAGGAATCACAAGAATGGGTGGATCAATGATAAGATATGGGGTGATTCCTAAAGCCTATTTACAAGAGAGGCTCAAGTAATTGGCTTGCTTGCTTTGAAAGCAAGGTGATTGGCTCTCTAATAAGGGCTATGAGGATACCTAGACCTAGGGTCGGAGGATATGCCTTGACAAGGGGATTCCTAGGCTTAAAGATCCTTGCGAAGAAATGGATTCTATGTAATCCTTATGGAATTTGAGTTGTAGAGTTATGGGACCACAAAGAACCCGAGTGGAGCATCACTGGGTCAAGGGTATGGAGTTGATCAACTAATGAGGGACTTGACCTAATTAGGGGTGTTTTCACTCAAACTGTACAAGCACGGTGCGACAATGACTCAAGTTGGGAGCTGTCAGTCTAATCCCTAACCTCTTTGTTCTAGCTCTCCCAACAACAGGTTACGAGGGGTAGTCCCTATGGAATGTAAAAATGCAAGACTCCTTAGCAACCAACCAATCCGGGAGACACAATTGAATAGCCTAGCCACTTGGTTGATTTAGCAAGTTTAAGAATTAGATTTGATTAATATGTGGGACCAGTGCCTTATGGAGTCGACTACTTGTTTTATATAAATTAAATACCAAATGACCGGATGAACAATCACCGCTTGGGGATGCTTAACTATCCTATATGAGACGCAAGTCCTACACACTAGGTGAAATGCAAAAATATTGGTTTATTTTAATTATATGCCTAGCTAAATATATCCCTTAATCCTCAGTTGTTTTAAGGCTAGTATCTAGAGTAGGTTGTAGAGTGAGCAAGCAATGGCTTGGTTAACGATACCTCACCTTGAAATCTAACATATCCAATGCCTCCGACGCTGCGGAAATTGTGGCTCTGACGACTGCAAGGTCACCGTGTTAACCACTAGAGAGGGTCTATCCTTCTCAAGCTACAAGATAAAGGGTGTTCCTATCTTTCTATGAACCAAGCTTAGGCTTGAATGGAAAATTATTAATGCAGTGCTAGACCTAAAATGCAATAATGCAAAGTGACGAGTGCTCAAGTTAAGATTGCTTATATTCTCAAGTACTTAGTTACAATTGATCTTTAGTTATCACACAAGAGTACTTGATGAATGAGGGACAATCTTAAACACAAGATAAAGTTCGCAATTTCAAAAGTGCTCAAAAGATAATTTCAATGTGACCAAGAAATAATTGCCGAAGTAATAAACAAAAAACAAGATTAATGCTCTTTATGCCAATTTCACCAATATGTCAAAGATAGCATTAGCATTCACGTGAACAATAAATCCAACGAAAATAATAGCTAAAAGATTACAACATTTATCCACGATATTACTTAGAACAATTAGTCAATGTTCCTTTAGAGACAATTCAAGAGTGAAAAGATGTCAATGAACACTTGCTCAAGAGATAAACAGTTTAGATGCTTAATGTTCTTTAGACACAAATAGCAATTCTCAAATTTCTGACAAATTATCACAATGCTAATTAGATGTTAGAACAATTAGATCTTCAGCGTTAATGTCCAATGACCAACTAACCATTTAAGGAGATTATTAGATCTTGAGATTAAATTGTCAAGTGCTTTATTGAGTGAGTTACTTAGTGCAAAGTAATGACTTTGGAGATCATGAAACTCACCAGAAAACAATATGTTAGTATTCTTAGCAATAAAACCACTTAACCAATTAACAATCCAATCAATACTAACAATCAATGGAGCATCAACAAATAAAAGCCTTTATGTAATTTATTTTCCAATGACATCCAATGAGTAATTATCAAACTTTTAGGACAACAATAGCTAATATTATGCTAAATATGTCAAAACAGTTTCAAAATTATTTCTTTCTCTTGATTAAATGAAAGCACTTTAGATGAGAATGCAAACAGTGAGTAAATGTCTATGAGTGCACACATGCAAGAGTGCAAATGAGATGAAGAAGGAAGCCAAAGGAAGCCTAGAAGGCAACCCTATTAAATCACTTTGCCAACTCAAAATATAACCAACGAAGCAATGAAAACCACGATACAAATGGTTGATTAGCCTAGGATCTCTTTAGATATCACAGCAATGTAAAATCAGACCTTATGATGCATTTCAAAACAGTATGACAGTCATCCCAAAATTCATGAAACAAGCCAAATAATGATTACCCAATTTATGCAATGACTAGCTAATGAATTTGGGTGACTTCTTAATGATTTTATGCCACTTAAATGAAAATTTTAGCACTGTTATGCAAATGATCAATGCTGCTAGCAAAACAGTGAGGAAGTAAAGAGTTTAGGAAGCAAACCAATAGGCCTCTTGGCCTAGAAGATGACGAGAAGGCTTGCCCAAAATTTCTCCAATTGAATGACCACCTACAACCACCAATGTTAGTTCAAAATCTCATGAATCTTGCTGCAACCACAATATGTTAGAGGTAAAATCGAACAATAACCCAACGCAATGACTGAACGAGGCAAAAGAAGCTAGATTTAGGGCAAGGAAAAAGGCTAGGAGGCCAAGAAGGGCAGCGACTAAGGCAAAGAGGCCAAATAGGCACACAACAAGGGTGAGAAAGGCCTTTAGGCCTGCCGTCTAGGGGAATAAGGGCTGTCAAAGAGGGCCAAGAGGGAGAGGAAGCTGCAGCAGAGGATGATGAGGCCTTTAAGGCCTGCGGCTAGGGCCTAAGGCCCCAAAAAAGGCAGTCGCACGCCTTTCTAGGCCTGCGGCTAAGGGAAGTGGCCCCTTAGGGGCTGTGGCCTAGCCCTAAGAGCTGCCGCTAGGAGGTCGATGCCTCTAAAGGACCAAACGGCTCCCCAAATGGAGGTCGAGGCCTTTAAGAGGACCTACAAGAGGACGACAAGGGAAAAGAGGATTGCATCTAGGGTTTGGAGGCTAAACTAGGGTTGCGGCTCACCAAGGAGGGGGAGAGAGGCCACAGCTAGGGTAAATGAGGCTTACTCTAGGCCTATAAGGCCTCAAAGAAATTGGAACCCCTCCAAAAATCAAATTTCACTCTAGATCTCCAAACTCCCCAAAAATCACCACGAAAATGTCACAAAGGGCTAGCGGCTTCCTTCTTCTGCTTGAGCATTGAACTTGAAGGGCAGCTAGAGGATTGATCTTGCCTTCCTAGGCCTAGATCCACCTCAAAACTTCAGTGAATTTTTCCAAGTGCTAGAGACCCTTGAAACCCTTCCAAAATTTGAAATTTGTCTTGAGAGATCAGTTGCACAAACGAAATAAAATTTTCCCAAAACCCCAATATATACAAAATTCAAAATAAACCCAAAAAACCCCTCTGTTGGAAAACAAGGGTTAAAACCATATTTACAAAATTATTTTACAAAAATATTTACAAATATACAAGGCTTGTAAATAAAATATTTTTTGAAAAAATAATTTTCGAATAATGATAATGGATCAATGTGTTTTTCGAAAGTTAGAATATTGGCCACATCCTTTAACGAAGTAAGAAAACCAAATAAAAATTCCCAGAGCCCAAACAAGGTCGGCTTTTCTCCAAAGTCTATGAACTTGGAGCCAAAGGGTCGACGTACCTGCAAATCTCTATATATTTTCCCAAGCAGACTTGTTAGATCATATGGTGAATCAGATCACCTAAGATAAAACCAAATTTTACGAATAGAATGTTCTTATCACCGATAAATGAAATAACAAGCTTATAAAAAAATTTAGCACAATATAAGAAAGCATATAACCAACACGTATCACAGATCAATGGACAAAGAACACCATGAACTGAACCCCAAAGTCTTTTTATTATGATATCAAACGTTCCCAGCAATGCAATGGCTCAATACCAGCATTACAAAATTACATCATCCAAAATCATTCTAATTTGAGAAGCAAAAATGGCTTCTATTTATAGAGAAATCCCTCCAAATGGAAATTAACAGCTAGTTGGTTTGATCCTTGTCAAAATAATCTCGATTGTTGATAAATATTTGATTATCTTTTAATCTCCACCGTCAAATATTTTTATTTTGAGGAAATGTTCAAATTTCACCTAAAACCCATTTTTAATTAATCCAAAAATTAAAATTTTGGATTAATTTTCTCAAAATTTTGACTTTGACTTAACCACCAAGGTCCAAGGGCTTAATTTTTCTTAAAAATTCAATTTTTGCCTTGGTGGGGGACCTCCAAAAATCGACTTCTTTTGACCCACAAATTTTTTGGTCATTTTCCACTTGAAGAAAAATAATTTCTCTAAAATTGTTTTTTGACTCTAAATTAATTAATTTTCTGGCTCAAGATTTAATTTTATTTCTACCAAAAAAATTAATTTATTGACATTAGAGGGATTAATTATTTTTTTCACCCTCAAATATTTTAGCCATGGTGTCTAAGTATGAAGGACCATACACTAAAATATATATTTTTTTATATCAGATATTACAAATTCAACCCCCAAAAGGGAAATGCACATTTATACATATACCCTCAATGACTTACCCAATTCTGCGACACGATATGATCTAGTAGACAAAGTGATTTGTAATAAAATAATTTAGCCAAATAGCTCAAATTATTCCCAAACCACTTTTACAAAGACTCGTATAACATTAGGACTCACCTAAGGCATTTACTATGAACTCCACCCTAGCTTTGGGGTTCAAGCTGGAGGAAAATAACTCTACCGATTATCCGTGTTTAGAAACACACAAAATTCGGTGAGGTTAAAAAACCCCCTAGGATGAAATTCATCGCCAAATTCAAAGGCTTACCTAGGTTGTTACATAATTAAACAGTCATCCTAGCATCATTTACATTACAACTTGCAAACTTTGGGTTTACAATGATACAACATCTAGCTGGATGATGATTTTGATCTTTGAAAAAAAATTGATCATTGCTTCCTTGGACTTGTAACAAAATGGGTACAACATTTGGCTCCATATGGGGACACGTTGCTTCATTAGAGCAATGTGAGAATCCAGAATCCTGCATCTAAGAAAACAAGATACATAAGGTAGATATCTGCTCAAAATCAAAATCATCATCAATATATAGATTATCTGTTGGAATAGCAAAATCTACTCTAACAAACTGAAACGTAAATACATACAACATAAGTGCATGAAAAGAAAACTAGCTAATAACATAAATGAAATCCTAACTAAGAGTATAGGGTTGGAGATACTATACAAAGGATGCCCAATGGCATCAGAGGTCTTCAATAGTGTACACTAAGCATCTGTCGACTTTCTGGTAGGTCCGTGAGTTGCTTCTTTGATGTGCCATGTTGAATCCTGAAGATCCTAAAACTTTGACTTATTTGTATATCGAGCTACTTTCGGTCATCAAATGAATCAAACTTCTTCCTTCTTCTTTTTTGCCTTTTACTTTTGCTTCTGGCAGGCTGTGATGCTAATAATGGGATCAATGTAGAGTTTATGTCCTGATTCTAAGAATGCTTGGATGAAGAATTTGAAGAATCATAGGTATGCCAAATCTTATTCTCAATATATATTCTGTCAAAGGTGACACATAAACCTGATCTTCCCTTCCAACCATGGCAATTCTAGCTAACTTGTTTCCAATGGGGCAAGGGACATCCTCGCAATGAGATGGGAATTGCTTCAGTGAGCTGGGAGGCTTGTGATTTGTCGAAATTTCCTTGTTTCTTTCATCATTTGATCTATGCTGAAATTTTTGTATATGCAACCTTTCCATTTTTTGTAGCTTTGAAAAGTAATATGCTCAATTCTCATAGCCTTCATTCGATTAGAATGTTCATCCTTCATAACACTGATTTCCTTGGCATGGTTTTCCTCCATGGTGGTCAGATGGTCTTGCATGGTGGTTATTTGATTAGAATGATTAATTTCCATGATTTTTTGTTCCTCAACATGTCTTTCTTCCATAGCTATGACCTACTTTGAAGACTGACTTCTATGTCCTTTATGACTCTATTATGATTCTCTTGAATAGAGCTTATTTCTTTCTTATGGTTTGCTTTTATGGTGCTTAGCTCTTCAACATGATTTTCTTCTATAGTTATTAACTTGGTGTGCATGGATATCATCTCCCTAGAGTGATTATCTTGATTGAGTTTCATGGTTTTCATCAAATGAGCTTGACTAAATTGCATGTCTCTAATCATTTGAGCTAATTCCTTGATAAGATGTTTATCATCAACACCCCCTTGATCATTTGTTCCTGTATTTCCACTATCTCGAATTCTTCTTGCAAGGATACAAGTGGATTCATCATGAAAATGGTCACAATGTCTGCAATATGGCACATTTTGATGTGGCACATTCTCTAGAAATATTTCTACGATAGTTGGGTCTTTTACAGGATCACTTTCATCTTTCTTCATAGTACTAGAGGCACAAGGCGAGCCCCTTTGATCTCCATATCTATTTTCGAAAGCATTGACGATAGATTGCAGCGAATCAAAAGAATTATTAGGAAAATCAACAAACCAATTCTTAGCATCACCTTCCAAGGAAAGGACAAAGAGCTGCATCATGACGTCTTCATGATTATAATGTACAACGTCACAAAACTTCATCATACACTTAGTAAACTTTAAAAGATGATCCCTAACGGTGATTGCATTATTACCCGTGAGAGAAGGCAAAATTATCAATGGCATTCTCTGGAATATCACGAGGAATGTTAGTAAAATGACAAGGGGCGAACAAGTCATTCATGATGACTTGCTTAAAGGGAAAAGGAGTTAATGGATGTCAGAGAGAGAGATCCTTGTTCAAGAAAAACAAGAGATCCACAAGAAGCGAGCTTCTAGCAAAAATTCTTGCAAGAAATGAAAGAAGTGGAGTCGCCGCTTGAACATGAATCTAACTACAAAATCCAAAAGGCAAAAACTGAAAAGTTAGTCAAGAATCAGGAAGAAACAAGTGGATGTCGGGGGGGCTTTTTGTCCAAGAAAATGAATGCTTACTAGAATGTAATTTGTTCAACCAAGTTCTGAGAGCGAGGTTGACCAAGCTACCAGGATTTCTTTTAGTGTAAGCTTTCGTGAATGGATGAATAAGTGGAGTCACCACCCAAACAGGAAACTAACCCAAATGTCCAAGTGCTAAGGTGCAAATAGAAAGGTGAACAACGTGATGAGAAGATTAGTGAAGAGAGAAGATGAAAATATGATGAAATTGGAAAGGATGACGATAAGTTTCGTAACGCCAAGGTCCAATAAATTGGTCCCCGACAACGATAGAAGAAAATTTTGTTGCTCAAACTGTACAAGCATGGTGTGACAACGACTTAGGTCGGGGGTTGTCACTCTGACCCCAACCTCTCCATTCTAGTTGTCTCCCAACAACAGGTTATGGGGGGTAGTCCCTATGGAGTGTGAAAATGCAAGACTCGTTGGCAACCAACCAGTCCAGGAGACACGATTGGATTGCCTAGCCACTTGGTTGATTTATCAAGTTTAAGAATTAGATTTGATTAATATGTAAGACCAGTGCCTTATGGAGTCAATTATTTGCTTATATCAATTAAATACCAAAAGACAGGATGAACAATCGCTGCTTGGGGATGCTTGGCTATCCTATATGAGATGCAAGTCCTACACTCTAGGTGAAATGCAAAAATACTGGTTTATTTTAATTATATGCCTAGCTAAATATATCCCTTCATCCTCAATTGTTTTGAGGCTAATCCCTAGGGTAGGTTGTAGAGAGAAGTTAAGGCGAAGCAAGCAATGGTTGGGTTAACAATACTTCACCTTGACCTTATGCTTCCAGCACTGCAGGGACTGTTACTCTAATGACTACAAGGTCACCACTAGAGAGGGTCTATCCTTCTCAAGCTACCAGATGAAGGGTGTTCCTATCTTTCTATCAACCAAGCTTAGGCTTGGAGGTAAATTATTAATGCAGGGCTAGGCCTAAAATGCAAAAATGCAAAGTGATGAGTGCTCTTGAGTTAATATTGTTTATATTCTTAAGGACTTAGTTACAACTGATCTTTAGTTATCACACAAAAGTACTTGATGAATGAGGGGCAATCTTAAACACAAGATAAAGTGCTCAGTTTCAAAAGTGCTCAAAAGATAATTTCAATGTGACCAAGAAACAATTGCCCAAGTACTAAACAAGAAACAAGATTAATGCTCTTTATGCCAATTTCACCAATATGTCAAAGATAGCATTAACATTCACAAGAACAATAAATCCAATGACAATAATAGCTAAGAGATTAGAGCATTTATCCACGATATTGCTTAGAACAATTAGTCAAGGTTCCTTTAAAGACAATTCAAGAGTGAAAAGATGTCAATGTACACTTGCTCAAGAGATCAACAATTTAGATGCTTAATGTTCTTTAGACACATTTAGCAATTCTCAAATTTATGACAAATTATCACAATGCTAATTAGATGTTAGAACAATTAGATCTTCAATGCTAATATCCAATGACCAACTAACCATTTAAGGAGATTATTAGATCTTGAGATTAAATTGTCAAGTGCTTTATTGAGTGAGTTACTTAGTGCAAAGTTATAACTTTGGAGATCATGAAACTCACAAGAAAACAATATGGCAGTATTATTAGCAATAAAACCACTTAACCAATTAACATTCCAATCAATGATAACAACCAATGGAGCATCAACAAATAAAAGTCTTTATGTAATTTATGTTCCAATGACATCCAATGAGTAATTATCAAACTTTTAGGACAGCAATAGCTAATCTTATGCTAAATACGCCAAAACAGTCTCAAAATTATTTCTTTCTCTTGATTAAATGAGAGCACTTTAGATGAGAATGCAAACAGTGAGTAAATGTCTATGAGTGCAAGCATGCAAGAGTGCAAATGAGATGAAGGAGGCAGCCAAAGGAAGCCTAGAAGGAAACCCTATTAAATCTCTTTGCTAACACAAAATATAACCAATGAAGCAATGGAAACCAAGATACAAATGCTTGATTAACATAGGATCTCTTTAGATATCACTTCAATGTAAAATCAGACCTTATGATGCATTTCAAAACAGTATGACAGTCATCCCAAAATTCATGAAACAAGCCAAATAATGATTACCCAATTTATGCAATGACTAGCTGATGAATTTGGGTGACTTGTTAATGATTTTATGCCACTTAAATGAAAATTTTAGCACTGTTATGCAAATGACCAATGCTGCTAGCAAAACAGCGAGGAAGTAAAGGGTTTAGGAAGCAAACCAATAGGCCTCTTGGCCTAGAAGGCTTGCCCAATATTTATCCAATTGAATGACCACCTACAACCACCAATGTTAGCTCAAAATCTCATGAATCTTGCTGCAACCACAATATGTTAGAGGCAAAATCGAACAATAACCCAATACAACGACTGAATGAGGCAAAAGAAGCTAGATTTAGGGCAAGGATGAAGGCTAGGAGGCCAAGAAGGGCAGCGGCTAAGGGAAAGAGGCCAAATAGGCCCACGGCAAGGGCGAGAAAGACCTTTAGGCCTGCTGTCTAGGGGAATAAGTGCTGCCAAGGAGGGCCGAGAGAGAGAGGAGTTCGCAGCAAAGGAGGATGAGGCATTTAAGCCTTAAGGCCTGCAGCCAGGGCCTAAGGCCCTAGAAAAGGCATCTGCAAGCCTTTCTGGGCCTGCAGCTAAGGGATGAGGCCCCTTAGGGGCTGCAGCCTAGCCCTAAGGGCTGCTGCTAGGAGGCCGAGGGTTCTAGAGGACCGAATGACTCCCCAAAATGGAGGTCAAGGCCTTTAAGAGGACCTACAAGGGGACGACAAGGGAAAAGTGGGTTGCGGCTCACCAAGGATGGGAAGAGAGGCCACGGCTAGGGTAAATGAGGCTTACTCTAGGCCTATAAGGCCTAAAAAAATTGGAAACCCTGCAAAAATTAAATTTTGCTTTAGATCTCCAACATCACCAAAAATCATCACGAAAATGTCACAAAGGGCTAGCGGCTTCCTTCTTTTGCTTGGGCGTTGAGCTTGGAGAGCAACTAGAGGATGGATCTTGCCTTCCTAGGCCTAGATCCACCTCAAAACCCCAACGAATTTTTCAGGCAAGATCCACCTCAAAACCCCAACAAATTTTTCCATGTGCTAGAGACCCTCAAAACCCTTCCAAAATTTGAAATTTGTCTTGAGATATCACTTGCACAAATGAAATAAAATTTTCCCAAAACCCCAATATATACAAAATTCAAAATAAAACCAAAAAAGTCCAACTGCTTCAAAACCAGGCTTAGAACTATATTTATAACATTTTTTTACAAAAACACTTACAAAATATTTAAAAATATACAAAGCTTGTAAATAAAATATTTTTTGAATAATGACAATGGATCAATGTGTTTTTTGAAAGTTAGAATATTGGCCACACCCTTTAGCGAACTAAGAAAACCAAAAAAAAATTCCCAGAGCCCAAACAAGGTCAGCTCTTCTCCAAAGTCTGTGAACTTGGAGCCCAAGGGCCGATGTACCTACAAATCTCTATATATTTTCTCAAGCAGACTTGTTAGATCATATGGTGAATCAAATCACCTAAGATAAAACCAAATGTTACCAATAGAATGTTCTAATCACCGACAAATGAAATAACAATCTTCTGAAAAAAATAGCACAATATAAAAAAGCACATAACTAGCACGTACCACAAATCAATGGACAAAAACACCATGAAATGAACCCCAAAGTCTTTTTATTATGATAGCAAACATTCCCAACAGAGCAATGGCTCAAAATCAGCATTACAAAATTACATCATCCAAAATCATTCTAATTTAAGAAGCAAAAATAGCTTCTATTTATAGAGAAATCCCTCCAATTGGAAAATAATAGCTAGTTGGCTTGATCCCCGTCAAAATAATCTCAGTCGTTGATAAATATTTGATCATCTTTTAATCTCCACCATCGAATATTTTTATTTTGAAGAAAAATTCGAATTTCACTTGAAACCCATTTTTAATTAATCCAAAAAAATGGATTAATTTCCTCAATTTTTTGACTTTGACTTACCACCAGTCCAAGGGCTTAATTTTTCTTAAAAAATCCATTTTTGCCTTGGTGGAGGGCCTCCAAAAATTGACTTCTTTTTGATCCACAAATTTTTTGGTAATTTTCCAATTGGAGAAAAATTATTTCTCTAAAATTATTTTTTGACTGTAAATTAATTAATTTTCTAGCTTAGGATTTAATTTTATTTCTGCCAGAAAAATTAATTAATTGACATTAGAGGGGATTGATTATTTTTTCCATCCTCAAATATTTTAGCCATTGTGTCTAAGTATGAAGGACCATGCACATTTTTTTTTTTACATCAGATATTACAAATTCAATCCTCAAAGGGGGAATATACCTTTACACATATACCCTCAATGACTTACCAATTTTGCAACACAATATGATCTAGTAGACCAAGTGATTTGTAATAAAATAATTTAGTCATATAGCTTAAATTATTTCCAAACCACTTTTACAAAGACTCAATATAATATTAGGACTCACCTAAGACTTTGACTATAAACTCCACCATAGCTTTGGGGTTCAAGCTGGAGGGAAAAAACTCTGTCGATTATCCGTGCTTAGAGACACATAATTCGGTGAGGTTAAAAAACCTCCTAGGATGAAATTCATCGCCAAATTCAAAGGCTTACCTAGGTTGTTACATAATTAAACAGTCATACTAGCGTCATTTACATTACAACTTGTAGAATTTGGGTTTACATTGATACAACATGTAGCTAGGTGATGATTCTCATCTTTGAAGAAATTTTGATCACTGCTTCCTTGGACTTGTGACAAAATGGATACAACAAGGGGAAAGAATAATATCAAAGGACAAGTTTTCTTTTGAGATTTGAATGCAATGATCCAAATGAGGACACTAACCTACATCAACCTAGGGCAAAAATTGGTCTTGTGACTAGGGCTTGGTATATCTTAGGATTCCACCGTCGAATTTGCTTGAAAGTTGGAGAACCTCTAGAGAAAATCCTAGCACAGTGGTGGACCAAAAATTGAGGGGTTTGAATGGCTACAATAAAATTCGTTGGATGCCCTAGAAGACCCTCTAGGGTTAGTCCTAGAATTTGGAAAAGTGAAGAAAGAGAGGTAAATATGACCACTAAATGGATACGAGAATCAATGCCTTATTTCTTGGACCTAATGGAGTCAAGATACACATAGATTGAGAATTTTCGTGAGCTAAGGAGCCCTAATTGATCTTTGTTGGCCTCTCTAAGGGTAGCAACTAGTTCAATAGGGATTTATACTTCAAATTTGTGAAGGAGACAAAGTTTCGAGGTCTTCAACCTAAGAGGTGCCTCTAGGAACATTCACCTAATCCCTTAAAGCTCAACTTATGCATTTAATAACTTGTTCAAAGTCCTAGAAGAATTTCACATTACATTAACCCATACAAGAACAATGATAACAAGATACATGCATTTGACAAGTAAGATAACAAGAATTGCATCAAAATTTCAACTTACATGAGAGAGAGAGTATATCCATTCATCAATCTTGCATTATAAAGAAGTTCCAAAGACAATAATGAAAATACAGACATCATAGTGCATCAAGAAAGTTGCAAAAGTTATCCCAACAAAAAGTGCGAAAATATCTCAAGAGATACCAATCCAATCCAAGTGTTGATGAGAGGTTAGAATGAGCCTCTCTCATATTTATACAACTCTAAAGGAGGTTCGATTTGCCTAATTGGCCTAATTTAGCCCCAAATAATAAAATAATACATAATAATGACATGACTTGGTGACAAGCCCACAAAGATGGCTTAACAATACAAAGAATAGCCTCTCAGGAAGGCAAAATGATGAATATGATGAGTCGTTGGGCCATTGAGGAGGCCTAATGGAGTCCAAATGTGCCAAGTTGAGTGAAAAGGCTTCAAACATAGTGGACAAGGGGCCAACCCCTTGTTTTCCAAGAAAGTCACATGTGGTGCTCCCAAGTGGGTGTGGGGGCACAATGACATCCTCATGTGTCACCAAGGGGATCGATAATTCCTATAAGCCATGTGTAAGGGCTAGGATGACGACATAAGCCCTCCCTTTGTCTCTTACAGTGAAACACATCCTCATCTGGACCCTCGAACCTTTGTCAAGTGTGTGGTACATGTGTGGAGTCGGATGGGCATGGTGATCCAGGTGCATCATCCTTATCCAAAAAGTGAAACACGAGCAATCTCTGAATGGTGTTGGGGATCCATGAAGTACTATCTGCTATGGTGGAAGCCCATGGCTCTTAACGTTCACTCTACAAGTGCTAATGTGGTCCTATGGAGGGTTTGGACCCCGTATAGGGAGACCAAACCCCAAAATGGCGACCCACCTACAATCCTGCATAAGATCCAATGCATCCCCTTACCCTCCAATACAACAAATCATTAGAGTAATCAAGTAAAAGAGCTTACAAATCATGGAATTAAGTGGGCAATTCATGGTGGCATGCCCTTCCATAGTGGGATTTGGCATGTACAAGTGTCTCCAAGCTCAATAAGGGGGTTAACCAAGGACCCTATTAAGTGGTTTCAGCCTTTAAAGGGGGTTGTATGTCCATGGTACATCCATCAATGGGTAGGTGGCATATGATATAGTGATGAAACAGAGTGGAAATCAGGGGAAGAATCCAAGGTAGCTATGATGAGGTAAGCCTGCACTTGGGTATATGAGTATAGGAAGGAGCAAATCATGGTACATGTGTTACCTCGGCCTTTGTTTTTCCACCCTTCTTCATATGCCTTTTGTCTTTGATTGATTTTTCTGCATAACTGCTCGGGGCTCCAGGGGATGAGAGCATGATGTGCAGAATATAGTAATAGATACCTCCCTTTAAGGTGGGACAACTCATTGCCCACCAGGGGTTGGGACAATCATGGGTTCCTTAATGTGGAAAGGGCTCATCTAAGGCCCATAGGAACCAGAGTGATGGCCATGAATGAGAGGTAGAGCTCATGTTTGGCTTTTGCCAACATACTAAATTTGTATGTCCCGACCATCTTTTACATTTTATGGTATATTTCCTTTTGTAAGTGGCCAAATTATGATTTTTCCATTCTTTTTAGTTGTATCAACCTCTGAGCATCGTTTTAGGCCCTACCCAAAGTGTGGACAAGGGAAGGGGGAGGTTAACCCCAGTGGACACATGTGGACCCAGATGAGAAAAGGTGATGAAAGTGGTTAAAATGAGCAGAGGGAGTGATGCATATGGTGTCGAGAAGAGGGACCATGCAACCTGTTGACCCTGCTGCCTACACCTACCTACAAGCCAGTGAGAAAAGCCTTCAACCCCACAATGTGTGGTTGGTGGCAAGGAACTCAGAGAAGGGGTTGTCACACTAATCCCGAGTCTCTCCGTTTGAGCTATCTCCTAGGTTAGCTAAGGGGGGTGGTCCTTAATGAAAATTTAATTTAAACGATGTGAGTTTCTAGGAGAGTGTTAGTGAAAATGGATTACTTTTAAGGATTTATGGGCAAATATGAAGTGAGCAACTTGAAATAAAAATGCCAATCATTAATATGATTAAAAACCACAAAACCAATGCCTTATAAGGAATTTGCTTAACAATTCAAATATATATTTGCTCAAAGTAAAATGCAATGCTCTCAAAAGAGAAAACAAAGTAACACTAAAATGTAAATAAAAATTGTTAGCACAAGATATGTAAGATACAAAATGCTTTTGAGATAATCAACTTTATAAATCAAAACATGTGAAACATATCTTGCCAAAACCCAAAAATTAGTAATTAACTTGGAAATGTAAAAGAAAAGAAGTGTTAAACCAAGACATTAATATGCAATTAGACTTGAAACATGAAAATAAAACACTTGTTTGAAATGATTACAATACTTGCTTTTGGAATAGACTTTGCATATGAAAACTCAAACCATCAAGAGACAAGTAAAGTAAATGTAATGGAAAGTGCTCTTGGTTAATTTTATTAATTAGCTCTACAACAAATTTTCCAATTTAACTCTTCAATCCTCAGACCTCACCCTCGCCCAATGATATGGATCTCACAGTGAGGAGTCAATAGAGGAGTAGAGAATCCCTAAGATGTCTACTTCAACCAACTTATGTTGGAGGTAAAATTTTAATGAGGCTTGGGGCCTTCCTACACTAAAATGCCTAGATGAAATGCAAATTGTGTTAATTCCCCAAATTAAAATAATGATACATGCAAATGCTTCAAAAAGATTGATTTGCAATGTTTGAAAATGAAATAGTGTTCAACATAGGTTGCAATTATAACTTCAATTGGAGGAATAAAATTAGCTTACAAATGTTGAATGTGTTTCATCAATGAATTAAAATGATACAAGTAATTTGCTTGAAAGTAAAATTTGTTTCAAATAGACAATGACAATAAATTGCTCCAATATTCAAAATAAAAATGTAGCATAAAATTGAAGCATGTATTCAAGTGCTCATGAAACAATTTACCAGGGTAAATGGAAACGAATCAAAGTTTGTTAAGAATATAAAATGTTTGCATGTAAATGATGAATTGCCCAAAGTAAAATGTAAGCTTGTAGCTCCAAGCAACAATGAGAAAGAAAATGCAAAACTCAAATGAAATTGTAACAAACTTTAGCTTAATGAAATGTGATAGTGAGGTTGTGTTAATTCCCAATTAAAGCATGCATGTAAGTGAATGAAGTATGAAAGCTTAAACCATGCAAATGTCAATCCACCCAAGAGAAACCTTCCTCTAAATGGGGAGATAGGATACCATGGGAGAAATCCCAAGCTCCCACAAGCAAGTTAGATCTTTTATTAATATTACAATGAGAAGAGGGCCCTTCAAAGTTTTCAATTATACTTCAAGGAAAGTCCTCACAATAATTTCCTGAAACTTGGACACTAGACCGCCTTTCTTGAGAAAGTAGTGACAAGATTTCACAAAACGTATGCAAGGGAAACAAGGTGTGAGTTTCCTCCAAATGCCCACGGCTTAAAGAGGAAAATGGGCAGCCCTCTAGTGAACTCGACTTGGCCAAAATAAGCATCAAAAGGGCTCATGACATCCTTGGAAATCGAACCCCCAACACTTGCCAAAGGTCCTGCAAACACTTGTTAGATGTTGCGGGAAGTTGCTATTCAAAATCTGCCACACAACAGTTCGCAAACAATCCAAACAATGGCTGCAAAATAAGTTAAGTATTAATGAAAAAATCAGCAAGATAAAATGTATATGTACAATTATAATTTACAAAAGGCTAAGCCAAAGAGTGAAAGTAAACTCTCATCTTTGCTTAGCCATCTTCAAGCTTTTAGATAGCAAATGAAAGAAATGAAGTACAATGTTTTTTCTAAAAGAGATTTAAATTTAGAAGTTCTTAGCTTGTGTACAAGCTATGTGCCGAAATCCCTGCAAAACCACTTTGTAAGATAAGACTATGAAGGTTCAAAGAACAAATGAGAGCTCCTTTAAGAATGTATCAAGAGTGGGTTGGTCTCTCCAAAGACTTCTCTTCATGCTTGATTCTGTAAGCCCAACAAGATGTTCCCTCTACAAAACTTCAATCAAGAATTAGTTCCATATAGATTTAGCAATAAACAATGATAATAAACTATAGAGATTTATTTAAAACCAACTAGAGCATTATATACCTAGAGCATACTTTTAAATCAAATGTCAATGCAAGATAGCTCTACATTAACAAATCTACAAAAGCATATGGAAACAAATTAGATCAAAGCTTGAGTAAAAGGAATTATACCAATGCTCAAAAATTCATCACACTTGAAAAGGAGAAACACCTCATCAATGAAACCCCAAAGTTTTTATTGATATTTTTTAAAGTGTACAAGGCAGCAGCACTTCCGAAAGGATAATAGCTAGTAACAATCTTATACAATGTGAGAGCCCATGGCTCTATTATAAAGAGAGTTGGGAGAAAATCCCAATGAAGAATGACAATGACAAATGGCATTGGAGCCAATCCCAATGTAGAAGTGATTAAACAAGTGGCATGAGGTGACAATCCCAAAGAGAAATTCGAATTTGTTGAATGGACATCATTTTCTTCTTCCCTTATGTGCCAAATTCGAATTTTATGGTGGAATGACAAGTGTATATGGGTGGTAACCCATGTGGAGACAATTTCCCACAAAAATTTCCACCAAATATTCTCCCAAATCCTCCCAAATGTGCATTAACTTCACAAATTCGAATTTCCAAGCAGCATTTTCATTTAATGCCAGAAATTCGATTTTATTTGAGCATGTGTCCTTTCTTTGATTTTAGGAGTCCACATCACCTTGGGACTTCACTTTAACTCCCCCATAATTTTCCACCTTATTTCCACAACATTTAGCATGTGTGGATATTTATTTTTCTCCATTTATTTAATTTCTGGCTTAATTAATCGCCAGATTAACCACTAAACTTGGAAAAGTGGGTTTTGAGGGTCCAAAACACATTAATAACTCCTCAAATTGCCATAGTAGAAAGTTGAGAGTAAAAGTTGTAAATTTGATTACTCGTACCCCATACAACTTCTCTAGACTACACTTATTACAATTTAGATATAATTTTATTTGCAATTTTTGACCTACGGGAAATCTAAAAAAATAAAAAATTGCTACCTAAACCTAACCAAATTCCACGAAATTTTTTGTGTGATCTAGTATGATAATATATATCAACTCTAGACATTAATATGTGTCAGGGGCTCAACCTTCAAACCGTCATCCCAGCTTTGGGGTAAAACGTGAGTGAAAAAACCTAAAAAATTATCCGCCTCTGAAAAAGATGGGATAATTAACCAGATAAAAAACACTCCAAGGTGTACTCATTTGCTGATCAAGTCCCAACATCCTAGGCCTATTACAGACTCAAAACCCATCATTACTAGTATCATTTATTACAATTCCTGTTAGGGTGTGGAATTTGGGTACAAGAAAGATGATGAGAAGATAGAAGTACAGTTAAAAAACTCTGTTGACTAACGATATCTGATGGTACAAGTGTCTCCCGGATCATCCTTGGGCATGGAGTCTTCATATAATCATTAGGTGCCACTCTAGTGGTCAACATTTGGCTCCATATGGGGATGCATGCTAGATACAAAGTGATAGAGTGCAAGAACCTGGAATCTGCATCAATCGACAAAAGACATACATCAATAGTATACATTCAAAATATCATAAAATGCAATAAAGTACAAAAACGAAGAAATGGAAATCTATTCTAAGAGCATAAATGGCAATTTATTCATGAAATAAAACTACTTGAACAAAAATGACACGAGATAAGGTTAGAAATATGATACAAAAAGATGCCCCATGGCATCAGATGTTTTCGGTGAAATCCATCTTGAGAACCTGCCTACTCACAGGCAAGTCCACAAGTTATTTCTTTGATGTGCCTTGCCCAATTCTGACTATCTTGGGACTATGACTTGCCCCAATATGAACATGTTTGTGGCCATCAGATATACCAACCCTCTTCCTTTTCCTTTTCCAACTATTGATGTTTTGAGGCTTGATCCTACTCAAAATCAGTGGTTCATTTTTTATATCTTTTTTCGCTTTTTTCTTTTCTTCTTGGTTAGTTGCGATGGTGATGATGATGCATTTATTGTCAATCCTATTGCTTTGTTTTGAAAATGCTCTAATGGAACATTTGAAGTACCCAAGCTTTTTGAGCTATGCCTAATCTCTTCGTTTTGAATATGTTCTACTAAGGGGGGAAGGAAATTTGTCAACACTGCATCATTCTCTGTCTGACATGATCTATAGATAATCTCATTGTTGGGTTTCCTTGGATCTTCAACATGATATCTTTTCTCTAACTCTCAATCAAGTCTGACAAAGGTATTATTAGGCATGGGGATGGTGGCATATGATAACTCCATTTGAAGGCTACCACCTAGATCTGATGCCCATTTTCTTGATAGGAGCATTCCCCATGAATCTGGAACATCTATCACAACAATATCCATAGTCATTATTATATCTGTGTATGCAGCTAGGAAAACATGTAAATCTTTAATTATCCCACACACTTCAATTCTTTTAGAATCCATTGAACATATGTTGTGATAGGGCCTAGAAACCCTTAAATTCAATTGCTCCATGACTTTCTTGGCCATGAAATTTGATGAAGCCCCTGAATCAAGCATGTAGTTGTGTAAAAGACGATCATTCACTATCACATAAATATAAAATGGTAGATGATCTTCATTCCCCACATAACAGTTCATACTTTTCAATACAATTTCCTCATCTTCTGGTTCCTCACTAGGCTTTTCTTCCCTTTGAGTAACTTCAATGGCACTTAGTAACTTGGCCCTTTGAGATGGTATCTTTAAAAGTTCTGTCACTGGAATAGAAACCTTTGCATTATTCACCCAGTTGCCCAAGTCAAAATTCAATTATGAAGTACGAGGAGAAAAATCTCTGTAATTATTCCGGTCTTGGATATCCCTTCTCTGACAAGTCATCCCTTTGTGTTTTGCCACAGCAAGAATATGTCCAGATGTAGGTTTTTCCCCAATAATTTTAGTGACCTCGTCAAAATCTGCAATCATACTGTAAACCCCAAGATTATTAGGCCTATGGTCAATCTCTTGATTTCTCTCAAAGGTGTATATCTGATCTTCCATGGAGAACATATTGATTTGACCGCTTGTCCCTCCTAACATGCAACTTTCCATGGTTCTCTTCACATATGGGCATGTGGCTTCTTCATGGAACTCATTACATGGCCTACAAAAAGGGGGAATCTGATCTACCATGTTGGTGGATTCCAATGGATTTGGAGGCTTATGCTCCTTTTGAGGGCCTTTATTATTTTGCCATCTATCATTTGGCCTAGTTTGGAATCTTTGCACTTGTGATCTCTCCATGGCCATCAACCTATTTTGCATGGTTTGCATTTCTATGATGTGATTTGCTTCCATGCTCTTGATGAGTTGAGTTAATTCTTTAAGAGGATCATGTGTAGTCTCTTCCATGGCATTGCCTTTGTAATCATTTGATTTTGATGGCCCTCTATTGAAACCAAGAATTTCAGATTTTCCTGACTGCTTTCTAGCCCTTTCTATCTTCAAGGCTTCAGATTGAGCTACATTTAGATTCGTAGGCTCTTTCCTCCTCAACTCATAGGCAATGTCAACCCCAAAAGAATCTAGATATGAGCATAAAAGAAATTGATCAGGAGGTTTAACAGTATCAGGCATGCTTTTTACTAATTCATTGAATCTCTTGTTAAACGCCTCCATAGTCTCATTCTCATTTTTCTTCATGTTGCTAATGCCATTGATCAAATGCCTATTTTCCTTCTTCTCTCCAAACTTATCTAAAAATGCAGCCAGAATGACTTGTAAATAGTTATATGAGTTAGCAGGTTTCTCAGTGAGCCAATCAAGAGCATCCTCTTCTAAAGATAAAACAAAAAGCCTCATCTTCACGTCCTCATAATTAGCAGTGTTACACCATTTAAAGATACAAACATTAAAGTTTTTCACATGTGATGTAGCACTAATGGCATTGTTACCTTGAAAAGAAAGCAACTTTTCAATAGCTTTGTCAGGGATATTGTGAGGATAGCCATTTATGTTAGTGAAGCCACAAGGAGCAAAAAAGATCATTCATGATGCTAGGCTCTACTTTTTCTTGAAAAAACAAATGAATATCAGAAATAGCCTCTTGCCCAAGACTAGCAAGAGCTCTACTACGAGAAAGTCTATTCAAACTCTCTCTAAAAACCCTTTCAGGATTAGGAGAGGGGCTAACTAGACCACTTGAATTTATCCTAGTAGAGACTCTTGCAAAATTTGGATTGAGTGGAGTCGTCACTTGAGCAAGAATTTAAATCTAAAGTTCAAAATGCTAAAACCAAAAGGTTAGTCGATTTTTCCCAGGTACAAGAAGACTTGTTCCCGGCAACAGCGCCAAAGATGTTGACCCTGCCGCCTACACCTACCTACAAGTCAGTGAGAAAATCCTTCAAACCCACAAGGTGTGGTTGGTGGCAGGGAACTCAGAGAAGGGGCTGTCACACTAATCCCAACTCTCTCCATTTGAGCTACCTCCTAGGTTGAGCTATCTCCTAGGTTAGCTACGGGGGGTGGTCCCTAATGAAAAGTTAAGTTAAAAGATGTGAGTTTCTAGGAGAGTGTTAGTGAAAATGGATTACCTTTAAGGATTTATGGGCAAATATTAAGTGAGCAACTTAAAATAACAATGACAATTATTAATATGATTAAAAACCATAAAACTAGTGCCTTATAAGGAATTTGCTCAACAATTCAAAGATATATTTGTTCAAAATAAAATAAAATGCTCTAAAAGAGAAAACAAAGTAAGCCTAAAATATAAATAAGAATTGTTAACACAAGATATCTAAGATACAAAATGCTTTTGATATAATCAACTTTATAAATCAAAACATGTGAAACATATCTTGCCAAAACCCAAAAATTAGTAATTAACTTGGAAATATAAAAGAAAGGAAGTGCTAAACCAAAACATCAATATGCAATTAGACTTGAAACATGAAAAGAAAACACTTGTTTGAAATGATTACAATACTTGCTTTTGGAATAGACTTTGCATATGAAAACTCAAACCATCAAGAGACAAGTAAAGTAAATGTAATGAAAAGTGCTCTTGGTTAATTTTATTAATTAGCTCTACAACAAGATTACAATTTAACTCTTCAATCCTCATACCTCACCCTTGCCCAATGATTTGGATCTCACAGTGAGGAGTCAATAGAGGAGTAGAGGATCCCTAAGATGTCTACTTCAACCAACTTATGTTAGAGGTAAAATTTTAATGAGGCTTGGGGCCTTCCTACACTAAAATGCCTAGATGAAATGCAAATTGTGTTAATTCCCCAAATTAAAATAATGATACATGCAAATGCTTCAAAGAGATTGATTTGCAATGTTTGAAAATGAAATAATGTTCAACATAAGTTGCAATTATAAATTCAATTGGAGGAATAAAATTAGCTTACAAGTGTTGCATGTGTTTCATCAATGAATTAAAATGATACAAGTAATTTGCTTGAAAGTAAAATTTGTTTCAAATAAACAATGACAATAAATTGCTCCAATATTCAAGATAACAATGTAGCATAAAATTGAAGCATATATTCAAGTGCTCATAAAACAATTTACCAAGGAAAATGGAAACGAATCAAAGTTTGTTAAGAATATAAAATGTTTTCATGTAAAGGATGAATTGCCCAAAGTAAAGTGTAAGCTTGTAGCTCCAAGCAACAATGAGAAAGAAAATGCAAAGCTCAAATGAAATTGTAACAAACTTTAGCTTAATAAAATGTGATAGTGAGGTTGTGTTAATTCCCAATTAAAGCATGCATGTAAGTGAATGAAGTATGAAAGCTTAAACCATGCAAATGTCAATCCACCCAAGAGAAGCCTCTCTCTAAATGGGGAGATAGAATACCATGGGAGAAATCCCAAGCTCCCACAAGCAAGTTAGATCTTTTATTGATATTACAATGAGAAGAGAGCCCTTCAAAGTTCTCAACTATACTTCAAGGAAAATCCTCACAATAATTTCTTGAAACTTGGACATTAGACCGCCTTTCTTGATAAAGTAATGACAAGCTCTCACAAAACTTATGCAAAGGAAACAAGGTGTGAGTTTCCTCCAAATGCCCATGGCTTAAAGAGGAAAATGGGCAGCCCTCTAGTGAACTCGACTTGGCGAAAATAAGCGTCAAAAGGGTTCACGACATCCTTGGAAATCGAACCCCCAACACTTGCCAAAGGTCCTGCAAACACTTGTTAGATGTTGCGGGAAGTTTCTCTTCAAAATCTGCCATACAAGAGTTAGTGAACAATCCAAACAATGGCTGCAAAATAAGTCAAGTATTAATGGAAAAATCAGCAAGATAAAATATATATGTACAATTATAATTTACAAAAGGCTAAGCTAAAGAGTGAGAGTAAACTCCCATCTTTGCTTAGCCATCTTCAACTTCTTAGATAGCAAATGAAAGAAATGAAGTATAATGTTTTTTTTAAAGAGATTTAAATTTAGAAGTTCTCAGCTTGTGTACAAGCTATGTGCCGAAATCCTTGCAAAACCACTTTGTAAGATAAGACTATTAAGGTTCAAAGAACAAATGAGAGCTCCTTTAAAAATATATCAAGAGTGGGTTGGTCTCTCCAAAGACTTCTCCTCATTCTTGATTCTGTAATCCCAACAAGATGTTTCCTCTACAAAACTTCAAGCAAGAATTAGTTCCATATAGATTTAGCAATAAACAATGATAAGAAACTTTAGAGATTTATTTAAAACCAATTAGAGCATTCTATACCTAGAGCATACTTCTAAATCAAATGTCAATGCAAAATAGCTATACATTAACAAATCTACAAAAGCATATGGAAGCAAATTAGATCAAAGTATGAGTAAAAGGAATTATACCAATGCTCAACAATTCATCACACTCGAAAATGAGGAACACCTCATGAATGAAACCTCAAACTCTTTATTGATATTTCTGAAAGTGTACAAGGTAGCAACGCTTCCGCAAGCACAATAGCTAGTAACAATCTTATACAATGTTGAAATTTGGTTTTGGATGATAGGTGGTTCCCTGAGGCTTTGATCTTTGGCCTAGGGAAAAGTGTCCAAAAGAATTTAATTTTTCTCCTAAAGTAACTTTATAATTTTTATAAAGTCAAATCTAATTTAAAAGTGACTTTAAGTGATAAAGTTACTAAAGTCTAATTTTAAAGTGACTTTAATAAAGTCAATGTAAAATTAGAAAGGAAAAGTGACTTTGGACATAAATGACTAAGTGGGGCTTTATTAAAGTGGGGTGAATTAAAAAATAAAAAGTAAGATTTAAATGAACATTTAATCTCAGCCCTAGATCTCAATCTATTTCAGCCATTGGATTTAGGGATTCCCCAAAAGTCACTTAGGGTTAGATTAGAGGAAGGAAAGGAAGAAAAGGTCACATTATTCTTTCATGAGCAGATTGAGAGAAGGAGAGCAAGAGAGCAAGGGAGATTTCTGGACAGTGAAGAGAAGGAGGCAGCAGCTTGGCACACATTCCAAGGCAACATTTCAGCAAGTCCGTACAGCTAAGTTAGCACACAGTGAAAGGCAGATTTTGGGCATGATTTTCTAGAAAGGTCGTACAACAGTTTTGGTTCAGATTCCAAGGAGGTCGTACAACAAGTTAGCACATAAATCGAGGAGCAGAAAATCTGAAGTTTGTTGGCACGTTTTTCAAGGGAGGCCATACAGCGAGTCGCTGTACCTTGGCACGCTTTTCTAGGCAGAAATCCATACAGTTGTACTGTTGTTTTTTGCACAGAAATCAAGGAAAACCATACAGCAACATTTATGGTAGCTTGCACACTTTTCTAGGCAGTCCGTACAACAACATTTAAAGCTGAAATTTGGGCACAAAAATCGAGGAGGTCGTACAACATTTTTTTTGTTGTTCTGTTTTGTTGTTTGCAAGTTTTTCCAGTTGGCTGTGAGGCACGGAAAACGAGATAAGTTGTAAAAGTTTGCTTGCTGATTTTTTGTTGAATATTTCTCTCACTGTAAAAGCATTTTCTAGAAATAAGAAGAAGCTTTCGAACTGGTTTTCCCCAAGAGTTGTAAGGGGTTTTTCCAGGGTCACCTTGACCAAAAATCACTGTGTTTAAATGTGTTGAATAGCTGTTTGTATGTGCTGATATTTATTTCTGTATTTTCCAGCATTCTGTAATATTTCCAGAATTTATGTTTTCAGCAAAATTTATTTTCCAGTTGTTGAATGTATGGATATGGGAAAGGGCATTTAACTATTTTGGAGAAATAAGGTAAAATTGAAAACCGGGGTGGGAAATGAGAAATTTCTACATGGTATCAGAGCTTGAGTGCTGAAGTGCAGTTTGGGACAGTAAGGGGGGAAATTACAGCCTGCTGGATTTTCACTCAGAAAATTCTAGCAAGCTGATTTTTCACAAACAATAGTTTTATCTTTACTACAGCAGTGCTATTTTTCAGTTTTAGGACAGTAGGATGTCATTGGGATTGAAGGTGGAGGATAGGTTGGATGGGCATTCCAATTACAGCGTTTGGAATGAGAGAATGCAAAGTATCTTTGAAGAGGCAGAGATCTGGGACATTATGATGCATACCACACAGAACCCTATTGTTGTGCCTACTGATGCTATTCAGTTGGATGCTTATAACAAAAAGAACAACAAGGGTAAGAGACTGATTCTAGACGGAGTCAAAAACCATTGCATTCCTCATGTGAGAGGAAAGAGAAATGCCCATGAGATTTGGACAGCATTGTCCAATCTCTACCAGAGTACCAATGAGAACCAGAAAATGGTCCTGAAGGAGAAGCTGAAAACCATTAAGATGGGTAATGATAGTGCAGCTGGATATCTCACAAAGATTACTAATGTGAGAGATGAGTTGGCATCAGTTGGAGAGGTCATTCCACCCACTGAGTTGGTGCGGATTGTAGTGAATGGTCTCCCCCGTTCATGGATGAACTTTGCTAATGGGGTTTGTGCACGTGAGACCCTTCCCACATGGGAGAGGTTTTGGGATGATTGTATTCAAAGAGAGATCATGAAAGGTCAGCTTGGGGCAGCCAAGCCAGTTGAGCAGGATAAGGATGTCGCACTATTGGCAGGAGGCAAGAAAGGCAAAGGGAAAAAGCAGACTTCCACAAGCAATGGTGGGGGCAAAGGCAGAGGTAAAGGTAAACAGGGTAAAACACAGAAGGACTATTCCAAGGTGAAGTGTTGGAATTGTCAAAAGATGGGACACTATGCAGTTGTGTGTCTGGAGAAGAAGAAGAAGAAGGGGAATAACCAGAGCATGGCAGCTTCAGCAGAGGTTGAGGACTTTGCAGATCGTTTTGACCGGGAGTTTGGGTTCACTGCGTATGAGTCCTCTAGTGCAGGATCACCTGCCACATGGGTTCAGAGGGAGCATGCTTTTCCCTTGATTAGCGGATCACTTCGGGTATCTGGTATGTGCACAGTGGGGCTTCACGTCACATGATAGGAGTCCGTGAGTACTTTTTAGAGCTTTCAGAGAGTGGCACTGATGTAGAGGTAGTACTCGGTGATGACAGAGTTGTTAGAGCAGTCGGTGTGGAGACACTGACATTTCAGAGGGAGTCCAAACCTCCCTTGAAGGTGTCAGATGTTCTTTATGTGCCAGGGATGAGGAAGAACCTCATATCCGTCTCAGCTTTGGAGGAAAGAGGATATGAGGTACTGTTCAGGGGAGGACAGATGTTGATGTATCCCAGGGGCACTCCAGCTGATTCAGCTAGAGTGATAGGTGTACGCCATGCAAAGGTGTACAAGTTTGCGTTCCAGCCCCTTTTGGCATTGAGCAGTAGTACCGACAGCAGAGCTAGTAGTTCTAAGCTGTGTGAGATTTAGCACCGCAGGATGGGGCATATGTATCATGGAGCCTTGAGGACCTTGCGAGAGATCACTACAGGTGTGCCAGATTTCAGTACTGATCACTTTGATACTTGCAGAAGATGTGCGATGGGCAAGTTTGCCAAATTCCCTTTTCCTTGCAGTGACAGCAGAGCGACTGGAATACTTGATTTAATTCATTCCAAAGTGAGTGGTCGGATGTCTCATGTTTCCTTGAGTGGATATGAGTACTATGTTTTATTCATTGATGATCACTCCAAGAGGACCTGGATTTATTTCTTGAAGAACAAGAGTGAGGTCTTCAAGCGGTTTCAGGAGTTTAGAGCTCTTGTGGAGACACAGACTGATCCAGGTGGATATTGGTGGCCACCCGCTAATTCCACTTGGATCCCCTCTAGTGCTTCTTTCAGTTCTTTCAGTTTCCTTAATTATAGCACAGTTTA